>OMLM01005385.1:32056-51635 GCA_900302695.1 Helostoma temminkii | reverse complement strand
CATTTAAAATTTTGAAGATTTGGTTTGTTCTAAATAGAGAATATTCAATATTGACATAAAAATATGTCTTCAGTATTTTCAAACTACAGAAAAACTTCAGTACAGTAGCTGTTGTTTTTTGTATGCCAACAAATTAATTGCTGTTACATTTTAAATTTAAACCATGAAAGACTGAAATGCTACTAAAAGTAACCACATGAAATCAAATAATTTATGAAGAAAGTGTAGATGGAAACTGTAGAAAATTTTATCTGTTAATTTTATCTGCACGTTAGCTTGTGATGACAAGGGCATAGACTTGTAAAAAATTAAATGTATTACAAATCTCAAATAGTACAGAAGCAAACGGATCAGTTGTAACCTTTTGGATCTATTTTGGTCTTTTGCAATTGCTCTATTAGATGTTCACTGGCTAGTTGCTGCCTTTGTCTGCTGTTTGCTGGTAAAAACTTAGTAGTTGTGTTTCAGTATCTTTTTCTACAGAAACAGTTTTCTACTGTGATATAAGGGGTCAGATGAGAGAGAAGATATCAGAAATACTAAGGAGATCTGTGAGGAACTGTAGAGTTGGGTAGTTACTGTCTTTATAATATACAGACATAATGTATTGTCATGTGAATCACTGTTAATATTAAAATATTCATACAAAATAACATATATATATATGGTTTGATTAGCTCTGTTTCTACTCAAACTTGGTTCTCACTCTGCCATTTAGCCATTAGTTCCACCAGCGTCTCAGCCTTTATAAGCAGGTTTGCAGTGCTCTACCTTTTGCCAGATTGTCATCCCGAGGAGACTCTCCGGCCTGGCCTTGCCTTGCCTTGCCTGAAAATTATGGGAATGTGAGTTTGGGCCTTGTCTCAGACCTGAGCCTGCCTAATTGTCACGATTCCTGCCCTTGTGTCTTCCTGCAGTGCAAGTGTTTATTTTAGTTTTCACCCTGTTTATCATTTTCACTGATTCTTTTTTCCTATTCTGTTTAACGTAGCCACCTACACATTTGCACCCTGCTCATGTTTTCTCTGCTCACCTAATCTCACCCCTGTAAACACAGTTTCACTCCTTCTTTATTTGGTTATTTCCTGTTTTCACTATTCTTCCTTCACCTCTGATTAGTTCAATCTTCTTCACCTGGCAGCCTTCTTCGTCCCTCAATCATTCACAGCTTCTGTCAATTAGCATTCACCACTCCCTTTATATATCTACTTTTCCCTCACAGTCTGGTTTGTCTGTGTATGCACCCCTGACTCTTTTGCCAGTGAATTTACCTCATGGTTTGTCTCTTGTTCTGTTTTTCTGTTGCTAGTTTTCCTGGGCTCATTGGCTTTGTTTTGGTTGAGTTTTTTGCACTTTGAGTCTTAGTTTTTGCTAAATGCTGATTTTTGGTTTTCCTTTAGGACATCCCTTCTCTCGCCTACTCCAAGCCTTTTTCTCAACCGCTGACTCAGCATTCATCGGCCCTGGACTCATCAGCTATGCATTCGACACCCGCCTACTCTGCACTCGCTGGCACCGGGTTCCAGTTCTGCACTTCCACAGCTTTGCACTCACAGGCGTTAGCCTGCATCGGGTCCTGGCCCTCATCAGCCTGCATTGGTCCCGGCTCCCACCACTGACCTTCACCCACCTGTTCCTGGTTCTGGTTCATCACTGCTCTGCTCCTGATCCTTGTTCGTCACTCGTCTGTTCCTGGTCCCGGGGCATCACTTGTCTGTTCCTGGTCCCTGGTATCCTTCATCTGCTCTATTCCTGGTTCCTGTCTTCACTCGTCTGCTTCATTTGTGGTTCCACTGATTATTCTTCCGTTCCTCCGGTTCCCAGTCCACGACCATCTGTTGCATCATCTCCACTGCCTTCATTATCAATAAAATTCTTACCAACCTCACTCACCTGGTCAGACTGTTTGCTGGGTCCATAGCCCACTCCTGACACCTATCTATCTATCTATCTATCTATCTATCTATCTGATCTGTTATCTGATTTTTTTTTTTTTACCCATTTTTCTGAACCCTGACTCATTAATTTCAATTATTTTCCTATTTTTGATTCTAAAAGGTTAGCGCAACTTATAAAATTACCTACATTTGCAGTGCAAGTGTAATAAGTCAATAGTGTTGCAGTGAAAATGTTCCATATCCACTCTAACCTCAAAATAATTATTCCAGACTGTGTGTTGATACAGAAAATATTGAGTAGTTTGTTTGTTGTACTTTCTCTCATCCTTCATTGTCTACATCTACTTCAGTTAGTAAAATTGTACTTTCCTCTGAAAAATGTTTCTGACAAGCCCTCAGTAAAGGGCTCTCTGTGCTGTGTGCATGTAGGTGGAGAGACTGATAACAGCAGCACACAAGGGTTTCTGCAGTTGAGAAAAAAAGTGAGAACAGACAGAATAGCACAGCTGAAATATGCCATGTCCAATTGTTTGTCTTTTTTTAGTTTAGATTTTCTTTAAAATTTCAGTGATATAGAAATATCTCTTGTGGTATATATGCTTATTTGCTTTTCCACTCATCTCTGCTCTTCTTACCTATCCATCTCTGCTGTCGCTTCATCACTTATGCTGCTGTCAATCACCCAGTCATGCTTATAAAGCGGCTGAGTTATGAAGTGCTTTTATTTGCTGGGAGCGCAGCTGAACTTGACCTGTGATAAAGCCTTGACAGAGAATGTGTTAATGATGGAGCCTCGCTGACTGGTGTGCAGCCACACAGGAGTCAGGAGGGGAAGTTATGAGACGTTGACCTTTGTCAGCTAAATGTATTGAGGGGCCTCCACTTCTCTGGCTCACTTGTTGCTCCGGTGGATTATCGACCTCATCACCAAAATATTCATAGTCAGTGTCATCGGCACATTATCTGTAGCAGCAGTCTCTATTTCTTCTGTCCTCTGTGCTTCTTTTCTTCCTCTTCCTGCACGCTTTTGTGGACATATGACTCATTCTGGTCTTCACATCTCTCATTCAGTCTCTTTTTAAGCTCGTCTATTCCAGCTTTTATCTCTCCGAACAGGTTATTCACCTTTTCTTTCTGTCTCTGCCTTGCTCCTCTTTGCTATCTCTCAGTCGCTCTCATTACAAAAAGGTGATCACCCATTGAGCTCATCAACCCAGAGTGAACTCCCTTCACCTGCTGACTGATGAGTCTGAGAAGGGGGCTGTCGCCATGCTGACAGTTTCTTCTGAGGAGAAATATATTAATGGTTCAGCTTCCAGCAAAAAAATGCAACGCGCAGGCCCTGACGTCCCACCCACCCCGCAGATACTGAGGCGCTCATCGCTGGTATTTCTTAAATGCCAACGTCAGTCATGAATAGGTCAGGACAACAAGCACTTAAATAAGGCTTTGTCACTGATTAATGAGAGGTGGAGAAGGCTGGGTAGGCCCCTGACTGCCTTGCACAGATAAAACAATAAATGTTTTGTAAATAGCCACGGGTGCTTCTCTCCGTATCTGTCTCTCTCTCCCTCTCTTGCTCTCTGTTCTTTCCTTCCCCTGGTGGAAAGAAACATCGCCATCAGAAAACTGACAGCTGTTCTGGGGATCGCAGAAACACATGTTCCCAGCCGCAGGACTGGGGGAAATCCAATCAGATCCCAACGAGCCTACAGTGGCTCAATTTGCAAAGCCAACAGGCCTTTTACCAGTATTGTTGTAATAGTATTAACAGGTTGGATCCCAGCCAAGGAGCACTATGGCAGTAACATGCTGATGTTATTGACTACTTATCCATAAAAATACATCCCTTCTCACTGCATTATACTCAAGCGTGGCACAAATTGACTAATCTGAGGAGATTAAAGTCACTTAGTGGAGATTGGAGTTCACCCATGGTTTTATTAAAATGCACAAATCTAATCAGAGACAATGTGTAAATTGGCTGGCCAAAAGGCAAATATTGTAACTTGGTGTAAGGCATAGAGTAAAAATGCCTTTTATTTTGTTTAGCCTTGGCTATCAATCAGAAGCTGTGCACTCATAAATACCAATCTGCTGGAAATACAATTAAAATTAAATAACACTGGAAGTCTGTGTTTTACTATTGTATTATAAATGTATTACATATCTCTGACTGCATTATCTTTGCTTCTGTTTATGGATTATTCAAAAAGAGACAGAACTCAAACACAGAGCAGTTTGTGTTATCCATCTGACCTAAGTTGTGCTGCTCCCTTGGTACAGACCTGGCTCTTAGACTCATCACAGATGCTTCAGAGTTTCAGCCCTGTTAATTTTTTTTTCTTCCGAAGTAATTAACTTGTGGAAATGATTTACCCTTGAATGGTTGTCAGATCAATTTCTCATTGGAGTTCTTTGTAAACCTGCTGTGGCACCCGCAGCCTGTCAGATCCAGCCACTGGGCACATCAGGTCCCACGTGAGTGATTTTAGTGTGTAACACAGTACAGTGAGTCTTTGAACAAAGACCAGACCTGTAGGTTTGACATGACAGTTTGCAAATGATATGAAACCTTGTCAACTAAACTTGTAGTGATGGAAAAGGCTGTCAATAAACTTTGCACCGTTACAGAACAGAATTCCATAACAATACAGAATTCATGGAAGTCATCTAATCAATGTGCCAGGTACCTTTAGAAGGTATATTTTGCATACTTTTACATTTATATTTTTATGTTGGGCTTTGCTGAAATAGACATTGGGAAAGATCTGTAAAATATGACCCCTTAAAAAGTTTTACTAGTATAAATAGTATAATTACTAGAGTCATATTGGAGTATTTTATATTAAGAGATGTCTTTAGACCCCTCATTGATGTAAATATGGAGGCCAAAACATTAAGGACACCTCTTAAGACAACATGACTCCAATGCCCACGATAACCTTAATAATGCACATGTAGAAATATTACAAAAAAATAAAAATAATATCATGGCAGAGCTGTTGTATTGGATTGTATTAGTTTGTACAGGTGGTCATAATGTAATGCCTGAACAGTGTATCCTTCCACTTTCTCAGCAAATATCAAGCACAACAATAATGGCGGATAACAAGGTCTCTTTAAAAATGTTTCTCCTGACTTTGCAAACACACATTGGCACTGAAAAGCAACCAGTCTGACACTTTTTTGTTGGTTACTGTGACTGATGAACAGCGATTATGTGTGATAAAAAATGTAATTAGCTTACTGATTTTTTGAAGATGAACTGATGTTAATGTCAGCCTTTGTTAGCCTTGGCCTTTCGCTACCTACCTAGCATCAACTATGCTGGAATTTAACCTGCAGTCAAACTGCTTTGATTAAAAAAAGCTAAAATAAAAAAATAATACAGAGGAATAATATCGAAATAACACATTAAAAATAGACTGAATAGCAGGGAAACATCAGATCACTCATTAAAAGCTGTTCTAGAAAGGTGGGTTTTGAGCAGTAGAGTAGTTTTTTTGTTAGGGAGCGAGATCCAGTGAGTCGGGGCAGCAACAGAAAAAGCTGTCACTCCAGGTCCTGTGCTTGGTTCTGCATGGTGTGGATAAGAGGTTGGCATCAACTGAATGGAGACTGCGGGCAAGAGTGTGGCAGTGAAAAAGGTCAGAAAGGTAGGAGTTGGCTGGTTATGGAGGGAATTGTGGGTCATAAGGAAGAGTTTGAATGTGTGTTGTGCAATAGGAAGCCAGAGGTGGTTATTTAAGACAAATGGGTGGTGGAGTTCTCAGTGTTCTGGAGTTTATTGAGCATTTTGTGTGATGGACTATAAAGATTTTAAACCATAGACTGTATTATTATAGACCATAAAGATGGTATTGCAGTAGTCGTGTCTGCATGTGACATTAAAAAGGAGAAGGATGGGCAAAAGCAAGTCAACAAGTGGCCAGGGGTCACATTACAATTTAGCAAGTTGAAAGGCAGGTGGCATGTTTATACACAACACAAACAGCAACTGGAAGTAGAATATTGTGTTAAGTTTCTTCCAGTACGCAACATAATTCCTGGAGCTACAAATAACCCAGTGGCATATCTTATCATGATTACTTACTTGCTGCAAAGCTCTTACTGGACTTTCACACTGCTAACATACTGTACTTGAGAGATAGTCCTTATGCTTAGCAGATATTTCTGTCTATTAATGAGACAGATGACTGGAGTATTTCTGCATAGTTTGCAAAAGATTAACAGATGCTAAGTGCGTATACTTCATTTACAGACTAATTAATTAATTCCTCTTATTTGAATCAACTACTCATAAAAAATGGCAGTCAAAGCCTTACTGTTCTGATTCATAATTACATTATAATTCTGTTTTAAATGTGCATCTGTGCTTGGAAATGCATTTGTACCCTTATATGCCTGGTGACACTGGACATGAACCAGCTCTTTGCTCTTTGTTCTGCTATGATTTAGCTTGGCAACACATACCTCCTGTAAATATCTTACACAGAGCCAAGGAGTTCTATTTCCAGACACGTGGACATTTCAGCCGCTTCATTTGACAATTCAGTGCCTGTGGTGTGAAAAGTAATTGGTCATATTAGACGGTGTCTCTGTTAGCAGAGGGCTGGCTGGGTCTATGAGCCTTTCTCCAGTTCACATGATCTCAGGCTGGGATTATTCTGTGATGTGTGTTGAAACCTCTTCTGTTTTAAATAAAACATAACTGCCACAGTTAATTACAAGGTGTGTTTGTGAATGTGTGCTTGAATCCGTGTGGTCTTTTTTTATGTGACTTTATTATGAACAAAATGATTTAGTGCTCTATGGAGTTGCGACATTAGGATGATTCCCCTTGCCCTCTCACAGTCTTCCTGGCAGCTTCCCAAGGACAGGCGGCAGAAAGCAATTGCTATTAGTGCGCATATATAGTCCAAGCAGATAAATATAGGCTGCTTTTAGCAGATGAGCCACAGCACCATCAATTAAGATAAGGGCAAGTGCTATCACAGTGTCATAAAGAACAACAAGATGGCATTCCTTCAACGTCAGAGGCAAGATGAACATGTACAAGCCATTGGGAAAAATCAAAGAGAACCCGATAGCTCATATACATAATGCTCACATTGACAAATAGCTATTGATGTTTCCTCATCAATGAGAGTGACAGCGAGTGATGAGAAACAGCCCGGAGGGGATCCCGATTGAGCACTGAAATAAAATTATGCTCAAATTTGGTGAGGATGAATCTAATTAATTTATTTCAGGCATCTGTGTTGTTGTTTTTTTTTTAAATTTTATTTTACTTTTTACTTTTTTATTTTTTTCCACTGATACCAGGAGTGGGAGGGTGAAATCTCAGATGTCCTCGTACAGCTAGGGAACATTTTCCAGCATGAGTTAAAATCTGCCTTCACACCACCCGAAAAGTAAATGCGGGCAAGGAGAACAGAAATAGAGCAGCTCGTTGTGTGTGAAAATGAGAAATGGCAGCAATGGAATTCATCTGCGCTCTGTTGTCCAGTCACAGACTGCAGCTGCCCTCCGACTGCACGGACCCTGTTGTGGCCTGGTGTTCTCTTCTCATTCCCCATGTAGAGTCCTCTTTTCTCTGCCCTGGTTGTAGCAGAGTATGGCAACAATCTCTATGCCAGGCCAGAGGGACGTGGACAATGTGCGTGCCCTGTGACTCTCCAGTGATTTCCAAGTAAAGGCCATCACTCTCTCTAATTAGCTGGTCTCTTTTGGGCTGTGACTAAAATCACCTCTGTGGCTCCTTCCTCCATCGGATCACACCTAATTTTAATTAGACCCCTCGGAATATTAGCTGGGGTCTTTGTTCCGCTTCCTCTCATTAAGGAGGCAGACAAATGAGTCTTTAAAATCCTTTACACATTTCCTCTACATTTCTCCATCTATTTCACCCCTTCTGTCCTTCTCTCTCACTATTGTCCTCATCATTTTCTTGCGGATGCTATTTAACGGTGATATACTGTATATAATCAGCCCCCGGCCAAGCTGAAACCATGTGAGTGGTGATTGCCCATTCTGTCAAAATATCCCAGCAAAGAAAGTCAAACACTGAAAAGGCTACAGATCCAGTTTGACCTGGGCCATACAAACCTGCAGATTACATTTTGCACAGAAAATGTTGGGCACTGCCAAATTTAAAGTTGACATTTTACACAAGCTCTGTTTTGTGTTCTTGAGTCAAATCCAAATCCCCTTTTACCCATTTCCAACAAACTGATGCACAATCAGCTGAAAACAAGGACACTGTGTTATTGATGTAAAACACTTGAAACCAGATCCAGCAACATAACACTCAACAACTGCAGTGCCAACAGATCCAACAAGTCCTCCAAACTCCACAAACAAAAAAAGAACTTGCTTTATGTAACTAACATCAGCATTTTCTGATGTGAAACTATCTGCCACCACAACAGCCCCATTGTACTATAAAAATGTTACTGTTACTGTCACAAAAATGTGAATATTATTTAAATGTACATAAATTCATATTACGTATAAGAATATTTATCATTCAGTCATGTAAAGTCAGTAACTGCAGAGGTGGAACCAGGCCAGTGAGACTTTGGCAGAGGCGTGTGCTACCCCTGGCCACCCCTCTGGCTCTGCCCCTGCAAGTTAGAGCCATCGTGCCTGCTCTACATTTTCTCTCTGGTGAGTTTGTCCCAGCATTTTCTTCAAAATAACTATATTTTGATCTATTTTAGGACAAAGCAGAAAAACATTACAGGGAATCCTGTCAAATAAAAACTATTGTCCATGTATTATTGTTGAAAGCAAAGCAGAATTTCTTATTACCAATTTATTACCTGATCTGTGAGAAGAGCCACTGATGCTTTTACTGTTTCTCATTTCTAGTTCCAATATTTTGATACGATAATTTGATATACTTGAGTTCTCCCTTAGATTAAGTATAAGTGTGTTTAAAATATATCATAATTGGAAGTGAATTTGGAACCACCTCCATGATCATGAAAATAATAACCACGCCAAAATTAATGTGACAACTTGACTTTTTTTTTCTTTTTATTCTCTTTAACACTTAATTGGTTGGCAGAAACTCGTTTTCAGCTGCAGGTTGCTGTCTAGGAAGAGATAAATCATTTTAGCTCATTAAGAACATGGGCTTGGGGAGGAAATCCACATTATTAAAGTGCAGTTTTATTTTTTTGTAACTACTGGATAAATTACTGTCTTTGCTTGCTGTGCTGTTGAACAATAGCAGCTTCCGAAATCCATACTATATATACTTGTGGGTTCTTCACAGCAAAGGCTGAGCTTTGCATTAATATTCTAAAACAGTGCCTTACAACTTTTTTGATAGGGATCAAGAATATTATCGATAGATATATTATCATTATCAAATGTCTATTTGTGACCCTTTATTACCACTTAGACATAACTTTTTTGTGAAATTAACCCCAACTATTGATAACCAAAGCATAAAATTTTGACATAGAAACACTGTGACCCTCTGATGTGTAACACAAACCATAAGTGAATGCTTTGGGCAAATGTTTTTCTTTAATATCTTGGGGTGTTGTGAATGTTATTTCTCTCTGTCGATTTGTATTTTCACCATCACCACTTCTTTTTATGTTACAACACAATTTCTTATGTAAAACACATTTTTGTATCACTACCCCGCTGGTACATCAATGGGATTTAATAGAAGCCTTTAATTGCTATACATTTTTGTAATAAGAAATGCAATTGGATTTTACTTCCTGCACGTCAGATATTCAGTTATCTAGAAGATCGCTTTAACACAACTCTGTTACATGTTAGGTTTTATTGAACTTTTCCCTTCAGAATATCAGGCATGTCTCTGATCACAGACACAACTATAGAATTTGCTCAGAGTCATTATTGTGATAGCTTGACCTATTATGTTAAAGTTTTTGATCTGTTGTCTTTTAGCTAGCTAGCTGCTGACCTATGGGGCTTTAGGTAGTAAAGTAGAGTCTAACACTCTCTGCGGCAAACTGTTGACCTGCTGAGAAGTAGATGAAGAGGAAAATCAGACACTGATAAAGCTTAGGAACTCTCTGAAGATGATGATCCTGACCATGCCCTGCAGGGTCCAGTGTATGATGCCTGAGGCATCAGCTTCACGTGAAGAATCCAGTGGTGGAATAGAAACTGACTGAGTAGGAAGGGGTCTTACTGGAAAGAGAATTGTTCTGCTCAAGGCAGATTCTGAACACACTGTTGAGGCGAGGTACCAACTCCTTTGGTGTTTTAATCACTGAGGACATCATAAAATGCACCACATTGAAAGTATGTGTTCTGTATGCTTAGAAAGATGTGCTACTGAAGGAGCATCTGCATGCTGCAGTGCTAAATGCACCACCTTCCCATCTAAAGCACCCGTCCCCTGAAAATTACCTTCCCATGCTGGAACTGCAATTACCTTTTTGCAGTGAACATAATCAAATAATAACTACGTTGTGATGTGCTAGAGTTATTAGCGGAGAAAGAGCTGCACAGACATGGTGGAGGTAGATGGAGAGTGTATGTACCACTGACAAACCACAGAGTGGGACAAATATGCCAGGTTGGGTTTAGGCGAAAAAACAACAAAAAAACCCCACTTTGGTTAGGGTTAGCAAAAGATCATGCTTTTGTTTAAATTTTAATACAAACCTTATGTGTGAAGTGACTGTTGAATTTTTTTACCACAAACTCAGAACACAATCTTTCCATGACCTTAACCCAGTGCGATGAGTGTCTCAACCCAACCATAAAAAAAGTTTAATAATATTGGACTCACAAAACTCAATATTGTAGTGCAAGATATTTGCAGAAAGGAAAATATGTTAGATCAGTTAGTCAGTCAGACAAAAATACATTGCCTGTGTGATTTGTCAAGTATCAACCTATTTGCAACTTCTCATTTCATTAATTGTGAACATATGGTAATTGTGTTTAAAAGAAAATGTAATTGGAGTACAATTATATTCCTCACAAAAGCACTTCTGCAAGGGCAGTTTAGCTAAATAGAAATGTAATGTTTAGGAGACAGGGTGATTAAACTCAAAGACCTCTATGCCGAGATTAAAGCAACAAACTGTGGCAACTAGTTCTAAGTGTATGCACTTAAAAAGTACAGAGAAGTGTGGTGCCAAGTTTAGAGAGATTTTATCAGCACAGTTGGTCCCATGTTTGAAAAGTCATGAGCTTGGTGTTCTCAGTGTCACAGACCCATGTGACCCACAGTAAAATCACAGTGTGATTATTTGAACTGAGTGTCCATGATGAGACAACAGCATCTTAGTCTTAAGTTTTATATATATATATATAATAGTATTGTCAAAACTGTTGCACAACACATTGGAACACTTAAATACAAGGCAGACTTATCCTGGCAGATAGTATTTGTCCAACATCTTCAGTGTCCATTTAGATGTTTAAAAACATGTCTATGTAGCAAGAGGGAAAGACACAAGATTCGGCTATGGATAATACTCTTACATTACAGCTTGAGTATCATACAGATTTCTTAGAGCTGCCATCTGTAAGAAATCTTGTTGAGAAAAATACATCTGAAATAAATTAATGAATGAAGAAAAAGAAAATACGGAGAAGGAGGAGAAAATTGTTATCACTAAATATTGTCAATTTGATCTGCACCATCCCAGCAACACAGCCAGCCTCGAGCATGCAGTGCACTTCCTCTTTATGGGCAATGCTGTTAACAAGGGGCATGTTGACCAGCAGCTGCCAATCTTTTCTGATGGCTGCAGCACCTGTAGGGAAAAAAAAACAACAGTCATAACACATTAGTATCTCCCAGTGGCAACTCACCAGAGCTCAAGTTCCTAATCTTTCACGCTCGTAATATTAGCATCTGCAACCATTTAGCCCAAGTGCATTGCTGGCTTTGTGTTTGTCTTTGTGTGTGAATGTATGCACAAACACACACACACACACACACATTTACTATCTGTCTGCACAAAGCAAGTGTGAGATGCACTCATGGGTGGTTGAGTAATAGATGCTGGTGTTCTGCCAGGGCCGCACACCCTTGTTCATGAATTATAAATACAAGAGCAATTATGGCTTTTACACAAATTAACCAAAGCATGCTGGATGCAAACTGTAATTGGGTCAGTGGTTATTTCCTGCAACACACCTGGGCTGAAAGTAAACGTTGAGTATCAATTATGAAAGGCTCCTGTCCTACCCAGGGTGTGTAGCAGACCATGCCCTAACACTGCGTATACAACAGCATTAGCATACACGCGATGATTGCAATCATTTCTGTGACGATACTTTAGTGTCTCTTACTCATGTTGAATTAATGTTGTTTGTGTGTATTCTGGGGGTCAATAGTGATTCAAAGTATACGCTTTGCCCTATTGCACTCATTTCGAGACACTTATTAATTTAAAAACATATTTTCTCATGATATTAATAGTGAATTACATTCTCATTGAAAGTTTTCGTATTGTATACTTACATTTACCAGGTGAGCTGGTCAGGTCTCTCTCCAGCAAAGTAAAATGAAAGTTTTAGTCAGAGACAAGTCAAACCCACAAAGGATACATGTCATAACCCATAAATAAATCAAATAGCAAAGAAAGCAAGAAGGTAAAAAAAATTGTAAAAATTATTTTTTTTTTTTACAATTTAGTAACAATGACAAAAATGTAATCAGACATGAAATGTAGACTTTGACCCAGTGCTTACAAACTTTGCAAAAATACCTAAAAAGAAGAAGCGTCAGGACCCATGAGATGGATCATAGCCTAATGTGAAGCCAGCACAGAGCCTGTCAATCATTTTCTACAGAGAATAAATGGCTGTTTTTGTTATTCTCCCCCAAATCCTCTATTTTCCTAAATAGATACATGCATGATAAGCAAATGGCCATTATTCAGGATATTATTCAGGATGTAGAAATATTGTACATCAACTAGTGTGTATGTTGGTAGTGATTATGTGTGAGTTATTAAGGATGTTGAGACTGCAGTATCCTACTTTTGATGCATCATCATGTGGTTTCTCAGGCATCGACCAGAAACACACACACACTGCTCTGCCGATTGATATCCACATATTCATGACTGGAAATAAATGAACCTTTGAATAAACCTTTGTAGATGAAATCTATTTTTTAACTGACTTGCAGCTTAGGAAAGCATATGGAATGACAGAGTGTTTTGATTGATGAAATTGATGAAAACAAACACATGTGCCTGACATGAATGTAAGGAATACGTAGCGTTAGTATTATTACTGTACATCATAATCATCATGTTAAACTTGAAGATAGACATCTGTCTACTCTGATGGCAACTATCAACTCTTGCAGGCAGTGTAGCACAGAAGATAAAACTAGAATTAAGGCCTTGCACCGACCAGTGAAGATGCACTTCACATGTATGTGTAATAGTTTCCAGCCTGGCTTTCTGTTCTGCCAATATTTGGTCTGATTATCCCTCTGTCTGTTCCCTCTCTCACTCCCTGGTTCATCACTCTGCCACTCAACGTCATTACAAATATCTGTCTCTGCTCCATTATAAGAAGGTCTACATTGCTCTATCCCTCTGCCAGATTGTTTGCTTTGATGCCTGAAGTGACTCTTCAGCCTTGCCTTGTTCAGGGTCCCAAGCAGGTCCAGGTTCAGGCTAGATAAGAAAGCGTGTGTCAAACCCTGTCGGTAGTATTAGCCTGCCAAATCTGATAACCTGACCTATTGCCTGTTTTTTGGACATTGTATCCCTTGAATTGTGGATCGTCGATTTGTTTGCTAATCTGAATACTGATAATTGTGGCTTTGACCTCAGATGGGTTCTGACCACGCCTTGTTTTTGCCCTGATTATACAGACATAGCCAAAATTGATGAGACCCTTCTCTTAAAGAAAGAAATAATCTCAATGTTCACTGAAATAACATGAAACTAACAAAAGTAATATTAAATAAAAATTTACTGAAAATTAACTAATGGAAATCAGTTACGTTTGTATTGAGGTTCAACAGCAGAATTTACAAAAAAACAAATTAATGAAACTCACCTGGACAAAAATGATGGAACCCCTAGAAAAGATCGAAAAATAATTTGACCATAGAGACATGTTAAACTAAAGTGTGTCCTGTAATTAGCATCACAGGTGTCTTCAAACTTGTAATCAGTCAGTCTTGATGACAAATTTGAGGAGACAGATAATGCAAATGGTAACAAGAACAGCTTTCGTAGAGATTAGAGGGGAACTCATCGATGTTTGAGCCAAAGTGGACTTAATGGAAGCGAACTGAGGAAGACTTCACTGTTGAAAGCAAATAATTTTTAAAAAAAAGCCAAAATGTATGCTGACAAGTCAAATGTTCTTTGGACAGATTAGGCAAAACTGGAACTTTTTGGGAGGTCACATTTTTTTAAAAGATAAACATCTTTTAACCCTATATCAACTGTCCAGTCCAGGCAAAAGCCATTACAGTAAGTCTGTCCAGACTCATGTTCTAACCAGGTCATCCTGGTTATGAGAATGAAACATACATGTGTGTTTTGTGCAAAAGTATCTTATTAAAATCCTAAACTGACCATTTTTCTAGATGGGGCTACTTTAGTTTATATTCCAACAACAAAAAGTAATTCATAGTAATCCATAGCCTAACGTATACCACTACATAAGAATCTACAATATACTGATATGGGAATGTAGTGTAATATAGCTTTATTATGCCACAAGGACTTAATCTGATCAAAAATAAAACTTAGCCTTTATTGAAGGCTGGTTGAACCACCACTTTAAACCTACAAAATGCAAATCTGGAATACATACAATTTTTTATTTATATTATTTCAGAGCCTTTGATAGTTGACATTAATGTCTTTAATATTATCTACACCTCTGTATCTGACCTCTGTTCCAGTTCTTGCTTCCTGTGTCCCTCGGCCACCACTTGCCTTTTTAAAAAAATAAACATCTTTTAACGCTATATCAACTGTCCAGTCCAGGACTGTCCAGTCCAGTTCAAAAGCCATTACAGTAAGTCTATCCAGACTCATGTTCTAACCAGGTCATCCTGGTTATGAGAATGAAACATACAGGTTCACAGTGACCTTTGACAACAAAAATCTAATCAGCTCTTTCCATGAGCTGGGGTGTAAGTTTGTGCCAAATTTGCAGAAATCCCCTTAAAGTGGTCCTGACATATTCATAAGAATGAGATGGGTATGAGATGTATAATCCTGCAGTTTACTTTGATCTTTGAGCACCAAAATTTAATCAGTTCATCCTTGAGTCCAAGTTGACATTTATGCCAGTTCTGAAATAAATCCCCCAAAGCATTGCAGAGATGTCACATTCATGAGGCCAGGACATATGAACATACAAATCATTAAGGAATTTGAACTGTTTGCTGCTGCACATAAGAGGGAAAAACCTCATTCATCTCTGATGCTATATTGGTCATTTGACCATGTATCAAACCCTCCTGTTGTACCATATACCATGTACCACAAACAAATAACCATGCCATGTATTTTATAAATATATATAGGCACAGCTTTATTCATAAGAAAATATTTATTTACATATTATTACTTAAATAGTATTATTAATCAGCCCTCTGGATCATAAACAGACACACCTGTTAATGGCTTTTTTTCTCTGAAAAGGTGTAATCTGTGATCTAAATAAGAGTGAAGCATGACAAACACTATTCATGAAATAGCCATAAGTCATTAAATGTGTGTTTTGTGCAAAAGTATCTTATTAAAATCCTAATCTGACCATTTTTCTAGATGGGGCTACTTTAGTTTATATTCCAATAACAAAAAGTAATTCATAGTAATCCATAGCCTAACCTATACCACTACATAAGAATCTACAATGTATTGATATGGGCATGTAGTGTAATATAGCTTTATTATGCCACAAGGACTTAATCTGATCAAAAATAAAACTTAGTCTTTATTGAAGGCTGGTTGAACCACCACTTTAAACAAAATGCAAATCTGGAATACATACAATTTTTTATTTATATTATTTCAGAACCTTTGATAGTTGACATTAATGTCTTTAATATTATCTACACATTCATTTGTGTAAACACCTGCCATGGGAAAAAATAATAACATCTGACTCCAGGCTCAGTAACAAAATTGTCAAATATACTCAAAAACTGTTCAAGAGGCAAGTCAAGACCCTGAGGAAAGTTTCCATATTTAAATGTTTAATTCCTTCCTTCCATTTATAAAAGAACTATTAGACAATGTAATACTCCATGCTCCCTCGATTGCACAGTGCTTCAAATAACCACAGGTACCAACAATATTTTTTTAAGCATCTGAGAATCAGTCTTTATCAATGTCATAGCCTTTGGTTGAGTTATAATCTTCTGCAATAACAAATGAGATGTCACCCTAGCAAAAACAACCCAGCCTGATATATGTGTTTTTATAGCCATTAAAAGAGGATCAAGGGAAAGAAAAATAGTTCTACTTTTGGTTCAAAACATAATGAGCAGACAGCTGAATAAGCTACAGAGACACAATGTGCTGGATTCTTTCCAAACAATTGCTTCAACGTTGCTTGTACTTCCTGGATAATGGTGTTATTAGACTTGAACATGAAGAAATGTTCTTACAGTGTAGGTCTTGACAAGTCAGTGAACCAAGCTCAGGTGTTTGTTCTAATTTGGATATTAAATCAGATCTCTATGGCGAGGTGTGCACAAATGCAGACTTATTAGGCAGGTCCTCTATAAATAAATATAAGCTCCACAAGTGCAACATTTTTGTGCTGCGCACACATTTTTTTTGACACTGTTCTTACAGAGCTTACTCATTTTTTGTTTCATTTTTTTAGGTAAATGCCATTATTAAAGTAAAAACTACTATATCAGACCACAAACCTTCAACATAAAGAGTGGCACCTAATGTTTATTAGCTCTTGTTGTCTTGTCATAGCAAACAGAAAACACTGTTGTTAACCAGCCTTTAACACACCCAACCTCACAGCCTACAGACATGGATACAGTACTGCAGGAGTAGAGTTGTCATTTGTGAAATGTTATATGTCTGTTATATGTTAATTAAAGCCACAATATGCAACTTAAGCTAACACTAGTGAGATTCAAAATCTACTTGCTCTGCTCTTCCCTGCCTCTCTCTCTTGCTCAGCAGTGCTCTACTACGCTCTGCCACGCTCCATCCAGCGCTTTGGACAGTCAGTATAAAGTTAGAACAAACAACTAATTAATCTCTAGTAAAATATTACAAAACGGTTACATGCAATGGGGGTTAACCTTTACTGTTTATGTTAAATTTAAATTAATTTAAATTCTAATTATGGATATCATTTTGCATATAGATGCTGTTTTGTTTTCTAGGATATAGAAGAACGGTTTCACTTTAGTTTCATTCGGTTTCATTTCAGGCATTCTAGAGCAAGAGGCTTTCATTTTAAAATGTCAGTTTAAATATGATAGATATGACTGATATGGTTCAACCCCTGTTGTAAATTAGATTTTTTTGGCAAAATGTGCAAACTTTCATCTATTTTTAATGAGGATATGAACAAGAACAATGTAGCACTCAACAAGCCTTTATCAGTTCAGTTATTTGATGTGTTGGATCTCAGAGATAATATCTGATTCTGTTTAGGGGGCCAAATAATTTTGATACTGCAGTAGTCATCATAGCTTTTTAAATTGTTCTTGTTTGATCTGTTCATTGGAAACAGCTGAAAGTTAATACATTTTGCCAAACACCTAAGTTGCAATGAGAATTGAATACATTCAATGCCACTGTAATACAGCAAAACATTCATAAGCAAGAGAAAATCTCATATTTGTGACGTAGATCAGTTAGTAGAGCAGGTGTCTGTCAACCTAGGGTTGGTGGTTTGATTCCTGGTTCCTCCTGGCTACATGCTGAGATGTCCTTGGACAAGAACAATTTACTCAAAGGAATCAATTACATTCATTATTGTTAGAAAAAGTCAGCTAAAAGTAAGGTACCTGGTATCATCAAGGCAGTCAAAAATGTTACCAGTGTCAAGCAAACCATTCGCATTGTGTAGTTGCAGGGTGCCAAGCTCTAGGCTTTGCTAGCAGATGACAACAACCTGTATCTTGAACAAAAGCAACACAGTGTCTTCACTATAAGTGTATCCACCATGTATTTGATGTGCATGTCACACAACAAAGGCAGTCGGCTCATGTGTCACTCATGCTTCATGTACATTAATTCTACCCGAAGCGTAAACTTTTACAATTAGTTGTAATTATGTGATAATTAGCTGCCTTTATCTTTATCACTGAGAATGGCTAGGAAGGTTTACAAATTTATCAAAAATACAGCTACACAATGAAAGTGTATGATGATAAGATTTAATCACGTCTTAAGGAGATAAGACTACTTTTTGACTTCAGACTCAAAAAATGTGAAATGAACCAAAGAAAGCATTTTAGTTATTTATCTAAAATGTCCATGTACAGAGACTAAAATGCTCTGCAACAGATAAACAAAGGCCAAGACCTTTATTGATTCGAGAGGGAGCATAAAAACTTACATTTAGTTCTAAATTCTAGCTCAACACAAAGCCTAGAAGTTATTGCTCTTCTTCAGACAAGACTCATAGCTAATCTCAGTGATTTCATCATTCATTATTGCATGTGCTGTATTGTAAGCCATGTGAATCACGGTTAGAGTTCTGTGTTGTCAAATATGTCCAGGTGTATTTAGCCACTTAAGCAGTTGGTTTTCACACCTTGTATTACCAGCAGCTGCATGTATTGATCAAGGTGTTCACAGGTAAAAATACAAACACACACACACACACACATTCCATAATGGAGGACCAGGCGAAAGAGCTGAAATGCATAGTCACACCTGGAGTCTAACCACTGTGATTTTGCAGCTACAGATCCCTGTTGAGCTGTATCACCAGGTAGACTCATATGAGGCCTCTGGGAGGAAAGTCATTGCACCTCCTCCAAAAAGCTCATCTATTGCTCTGCAGGTGCATGAGCATAAAACTGAGCATGTTTTCAGGTCCAAATTATTTTTTCCTGCAACAACATCTAGTCCTTGTTTCAACTGTGACTCTATAGCCTGGGTTTCCTAATGCTGAGAGAAAAAAACACACACACTTAGGAAACATAATTAAATATTCCTCCTGTGTGACCCCAACTCTACAGAAATGCATGACATTTACTAGATGGGCTCTAGGCATTTATTTTAAATGTTTGACTTTAAAGTTCTGACATTCAAAGGTTACTGACTAAAACCACATGTAAGTCACAACTGCCATATTCTTAAGCTCATTTGTCTGCTGTTTCTGTACCAGCCAGCATCAAAGTTGGTGCAAGTAAAGACACAAGGGCAAAAAAGGTTACACTGCAATCAGGAGGCGTTGCGGCTATAGATAATGTTCCTGGTAAAAAATTTAAGAGAACCACAGCCATACAGTAGCTGTCATTTCAGACGCCGGCATAAAATAATAATTAAAAAAATAATAATAAAAAAAAAAAATACACATGCAACATTTAAATTTCCAGGATTTCGTCCTATATTGATAGTGACAAGTTTGGTTCTGTACAGACACAGCTCCAACAATTAATATTTCAACATAATGAATCTTGTGTAAATTTAAAGATGCACTTAAAGGTGATATTTTACCTCCTGAGTTCTACAGCGTTTGGGGAC
>OMLM01005385.1:6238-32036 GCA_900302695.1 Helostoma temminkii | reverse complement strand
TGTTACACCTCCAGAGATGCAGTAATCACAGGCGAAAAAGCTACTGCCTGGCATTTACTCATACATGCTGTACATCATTGCTGTACATGACAAGATTTTTGAGTTTAAAACTAAGTAATTCTGCCATAAAAATATGTATGAATAATAATAATAATAATAATAATAATAATAATGCAAAGAAGCCTTGGGTTCTGTGATCCAAACACCAACCATGTCCCTATGTGAACTAACTCTTTTCTTCACTTGCGTCAGAATCACTAGGGCCATAAGAGGTGTATAACTAGTAGTTATTAACTACAATATGTTTGTCGCAACATGTTAAATTTTACAAGGTGAGTGAGGTGAGTCTATTTGTCTTTTGTAACTATCTAAAAACAAACTAAAATACTCCTGACATGACAAGAGCAAAGCAAGCGTTTGAGTGTCTTCCTTTAGGTTTTTCTGATGCTATAGAAGCATGTAAACACTGCAATCTGAACCTCCCTACTAATATATATGTGGACAGGTGTCAGATTCTATGCAGACAGATTTGAAGGACAAGTGACTTCTTCCTGCAGGAAACACGATCTCAGGAGAGCTTCTCAGCCACGTGTGCAGTCGGCTTCAAGACCAGCAGAAGCACAGGATCTGTAAAAATCATAGCTTTCACATTTCTAATGACATGACATTTACAGTGGAGGAGTGTCCAGCAGCATAAACCTTGAACTGGAGGATGCAGCCATCTGGGACATACAGTATAGCAAGCATACTGTGTGTGTGTGTGTGTGTGTGTGTGTGTGTGTGTGTGTATATGTATGTATATATATAGTATTTCAGTGTGTACCTAGGCTCTCCACCTCCACAAAGCATTGTTTCTCTTGCTCTGTTCTGAGAAAAGCTAAACCTTGAGCTGTTCATCTGTTTCTATGGTGATTTTGTTTTTGAGTATTCTCACTTCTCATAGCCATCAGGTATGAAATGCTTCGGGGAATTTTTGATCAGTACTGTGTAGGTGCTGATATTTGAGATTAGTGCTAATTAAAATATTATTTTCACCATGTTAAACTACTCTTAATGTCATCATAGGTTTACAAACCCTGTGACAATTGACAAAATAAAGAATTAATGGAGATCACCTGTATGTGTGGCATAAAACACACAAAAGTTGACTAACTCTTAGCTATATATCAAAAATCTGTATTGAATAAATATGATTTCCTCTTTAAAACTTTTTTTTTCCATGTGGGCTACATTTATTCTGAATTTATTTTTCTGCCCTAGGCAGCCTACAAGCAATGTTCCAGAGATGAAGACGTGTTAATAAGATGGAAATGACTGGAAGATCCTCTATGAGGAATACTGTCTTTAGTGTCATCATCATTCTCTGGATGTCATGTTGGGTTTGCCAGAAGGTCAGTTTAGGTTATGGAGGAGGAATGAAGACAAAATTAATCTCATGCAATGACTCCAAATAATGAATATGTGAGACTTACAACTGGGGAAATAATGGCAACCTAGAGACTTAAAGCTAATTCAGGCTTCAGTGATTACATTTATTGCATAAGTTAAAAATAATAAAAGAAAAAAAATCATCTATATTACCACTGAAATTCCAAACCATTATCAATGCATCAGCGTGAGGGCGGTTGTCATTTAAAATCCATGTACATGCTGTTTTTGACCCTGAGCAATTTAATAATTTGGATAAAAGAGAGATATTTTTGTTTAAAAAAAGGAAGATGGAAGTAATGGTTAATGCTAGTAGTGAAAAAATGGTTGTGTGTACAAGACATCCTTGACACACTGAGCTGCTTCTCCCTTCTGGTCATCCACTCACATGCCCCCATTGCATGTCATTAACTTTGTGTCTTCTCTTTCCCATAGTTGTGCTTCTTCCTCTCTGTCTCTATATACTTTTCTGCAGGTATCCTCAGTTCCCGGTGTGCAGTTGCTGGCCCTACCAACCTGCCTAGTGATTTATCTGCTGCTCGTTGTTGTTCTTTTGTGGTCCGTTGTTCTTTTCTTTCTCCCTTTCCACTCACCCCAACCGCTCAAGGCAGATGGCTGCCCACCCTGAGCCTGGTTCTCTCCACTGTCGTCTAGTGCTGCTGAAGTGGTTGGGTTTGTTGGGTTTTCTACGTAATTCATAATAGTTTGAATTGAATCTAATTCAAATTAAATATGGTCTGTATTTGATGATGGATTTAAGTGCGCTATGAAGGATATGAGGGATTCAGTGACTTGGAAATCATCCTGTAGCTATGTCCTGACTTTTGCTTTTCTTTAACCCTTTAAAAACAAAAATCCCCCCAGTCGGGGAACCTGGAGAAGCACTTAGCAACCACAGTGTAAAATAATCTACTAATCGTGAAAGAACCTAGTGAACTTAGTGATGTTGCACATCAAATTAAACAGCAGAACCTGGACTATAAGACAATATAAATGTTTTTTACATGCCCCAAACACAACTAAATAAATAGAGTCTGAAGATATGTCAAGACACACTACACAAAAGTAACACATATATTGATATTTAGACATCCTAACAAATCTCACAAGTGTTGCCTATATTATGACATAATTTTTCAAATAGACTTTGTGAGATATGCTCATTTAATTATGGGTATATTCATTTTAAGCAGAGGCCTAAAAACAGACTTGGGGCTTATTATCTGTTTTATATGTTTAATTAATTAAGTTTTTTTTTTTTACTTAGACATAAAGAAGTAATTTTGTGTTAATCAGTGTAAAAAAAAGGGGGGAAAAAATGTTAAACAACCACGGGGGTGAACACTTTATTGGCATTGTGCAATCATTTTGACCTGCTAACTGCTAAATTGTTGGCATTAAGAATTTGTGGAACTTGGACAGACATAAAGTTTGAGTGTAAAGAGGTTCCCTTGTACTCTGTACCCTCTAAAGTTTATTACCTGCTTTCTCCTGCAACCCACAGGCCCCCGCTGCTTATGAAAGTCACTCAGAACAATTTAGCTGCATCGTCCCTCAGCCCCATTGTTCAGTACACTATGAACACACTGCCACCCAAGATAATGCTAGCACAGCAAGCCAATCTCCACAGAGAGACACCTCAAGCGTGAATCAATACCTCTGACTTCTACGAGACAAAACCTAAGACCTTGCCAAGCCAAGAGCCACTCTTCCAGGGACATGTAGTCATGACTTTCCCATGTATGGCTAAAGCCTAAAGACACCAGATCAACCACTGCATCAAAGAGTGACAAATCCTGGCTTAGTTAAAATCCACTTTCATTTAAGTGAACATTCATCAATATGCAAACAGGGAATACATCTATCACAATTGCCCATCATTTGCAGTCCAAACACAAACATTTCAGTCCAATGCTCCCTTGATTAGCGCATGACGTGTCAGCATTCACATTAGTATTTTCTGACAGTCTCACTAAAATTGAAGTGAACTTCTGTCTCTGTGACACAAACATATACTCACACAGGGACGGGAAAAGAGACTAAGAGAGACAGAAGAGAGGAACATCAGGAAAACTGCAAAACTGAGGGATCAAACACTGAAATCACTTCTTTACAACCTGGGGAATTCTCAAAGAAAATAAACACAAGAAAAAATGGCAAACGAAAGGAAAACAGATAGTTGATTTTATTGAATGTGAGGTAATGTAGCAATATATCGTATTTTTTGCATCAATCTCAACTACAGACAATGGCAGTGGACTCAGTTTTTCAGGCAATGACTGCTTGTCATAAGTACAGGGGGCACGATTCCGCGGGTGGGTCGATGGGGGAGCCACAAATCTGGGGTGCTCTGATGAGTTTGTTTGGAGCCCAGCTGTGTGTTTGCCTGTGACGCCTAAAATCCATTAGAAATCTGCTGGGGGTCAAGGCTCCACTTCGACTGCGATGGCTCTGTGCCTCGGAGAGGCCTGAGTGGCCCACCTCAACCTCATTTTCTCCACAGAGCGGGGGCTGCAAGGCAATCAGGCTCCACAGGACATACGCCTGGAGAGCCCTGAAGCATCAAAACATAGTGTCCAACCATCCCCAGAGAGGCTAACACAGTGTGGCTGGCTTGAAAAAGATCTTTAGGTGAAGGCTGATTATGTGGTGGTGGCTCAGTGTGATGCATCATTGGCTTTTTGGAATGTAAGGTTTGAAGTCTGAATTTTGTTTTCAGATTTTCTGTTTCATTGCTTTAAGTTGGCAACTATTCAAATCCATCAAACAAAACCAAATGGACAGTGGTAATTGTAGCTATTCAACCTTTTTTCTGAAGCAGGGTTGTTTTAGTGTACTGCGCGTAATACTGCAGTTGTAGTAGGTGTTGAACAAGTTGTAGTAGTATTACAAATATAGTTTGTTATTTGTTTCACTACCCTGTGTATTGCTAAAAACTAGTCCAATGTTGCTGCAATCACTGTTTTTGAAACATGCCCAGGGGTTCACCAAACCTTTTCTGTAAAAGAAAACAAATACTTAAGTATTAACCAAAAGGTCAGTTGTTTTATATTCACATCCATCATAGTTTATTTATTTCTAGTCCAGTCCAAATTATTTTACAAAATAGAAAAACACTAATTTAAAACTGATTCTAAACATGGAAACATGGCAAGTTCCTTGTTCAACTTTGTGCATAGTGAGTTGAGAAGGCCAAACAGTATTTATATGCAGGATTTACTACATGTGTAATATTTGGAAGTTTGCGTTTTGACCGTTGGCTTGCTTACAGCCTGTCTGAAAGGTTGTCTTGCTTATTCAAACTTTATCGCAGTGTTTTTTCTACTTTTCTATTCCTTTTCAAGTATGGCCTCAATTTCAAAAAGTTGGGACTCTACGCAAATCTACGTAAAAACAGAATGCACTGCATTTCAGAAACCCACATTTAATTCACAATAGAACATTAAAAAAAACACGTCAAAAACTAAGAAAATGACCAATTTTAAGAAAAAAATAAGAATTTTAACACCGTTGCAAGGGGCAACAAGAGTACGTGGTACTAACAAGGAAGAACATTTTGAAACTAATTAAGTTAAATCGCAACAAGTCAGTTACATGATTAGGTATAAAAAGAACACCTGAGAGAGTCAGAGTCTCTCACAAGTAAAGATGGGCAGAAGTTCACCAATCTGTAAAAACCTACAAATTGTCAATTAGAGAATAATGTTCCACAACATAATATTACAAAGTCTAAATGTAGCATCATCAACAGTTTATAATATCATCAAAAAAGGCTCCAAAATTCTGGAGCACAAGGGAAAAGAAGGAATAATAAGAAAAAAAGAAGGGTTGTTCAAAACTGAAGCTTCACCAGTAATAAAGTCAATATTCATTCATCATTTCTTAATTACTGGAATCTTGAATTGTATGCTTGGAAAGTGGTCGAATTGAACAGTTTTGCATGTTCAGCTAAATTGTGAAGTGACTACAAAAGACACATCAATTGGCAATAGTTGATTAAAACTGTATCATATGAACTTTTAATTTGAACATAATCACAAAGTCATTTCCAGATATTTTGAAGATTTTTTTAAAGCTATTAGGAAATTTCATAGATATAAATGAAAGACATGAAGCATAATAGATTGTAACAAAGTGGATTTTTCCATTAACCACAATTCATGCTCCTCCAATTTAGAGTAATTTCCACCACAAAACCATTTCTGCATTTAGATCTGTCCGTTCCAAAACTTTTGTGAATCTAAAAGTTCAGTCCAAATTATTTTTTATAATAGCAAAACATTTTATTAAACATTGATTTGGAACACTAAACCATGGCAAAAGCATCAGCAATAACAATACAAAGTTGTTCAGTTACTTGTGTTGACATAAGTCCAGTTGACAGTATCTCCAGCAACGCCTAAAGTTATTGTCAGGGCTAGCAGCTAAAGCTAGGTTTCCTAGGGCAGAGCTGCAGCCATCATAGAGACAAGCTAAGAAGTGAGGGAACCAATCGGTGCCACCTGCTGTGCAGAAAAGCAAGAAAGCATTTCTTTAGGAGAGGCAGATTTACTAGGAGCCCTCCCGTCTGTGTTGAGAGCTGGTAAAATGACCAGGTCTTGACAAGACTTCAATTCACGGGTCACAAAACATGTCAGAGTAATGGCAGAAAGGTTGAGAAGCACACTTAGCTTGACAGGTTCCTTTTATTGCTAGCTGCCTCCGAGCTGTGATCCACGTGATACGGTGCACATACAGATTAACTTTCAGCAGACTTGGTTTGCATGTCAATTTCCTTTCTAATGTCAGTCTGAAGCACTGGAGGGATCAGTGGTGTTTTCACCCCTCTGATAGTAAGCATATATTCCTGACAAATTACTTTGAATTAAAACAAAAATATATTCTCACAGCCACCGATGCTGTCTTACAGGAAGAGATTAAAAGGCTTAAAAATTGACAGTTTCTCATCGCAGCGTCACTAATCAGTGGTTATCCAGCCTGGTAAGATAGCAAATGATTTCTCTGTCATGTGTGGTCCTTTCAAAGGTGACTTCATCATTGGTGCCTGAAAGACACGGTGCCCCTGAGTAACAAATGATTACCTCTCAATGAATCCCTAAAGACTAGCTGCTAATGCAGAACAATAGGTAGTGAGAATAGGGAGGCTGTGCTTTGCTTCAAGATCTTTTTTTTATTTTTTTTTATACCCAGCATCATTTTTTGCTTCACTGATCTATCACTAAACAACAGCTGCTGAGCAAGAGCCAGAGAGACGCACTGCAGGGAGGATGAGGCAAAGTGGGAGACATGGAGAAAGCAACAGAGAGAGGAGAAGAGAAGAGAAAAGGCATCTAAAATTGAAGATAGAAGAGTTGTAAGAGGTGAGGTCACTGGTGATAGCCTGAAGCTGTTAGGTACGGTGGCCCACTGAGAAGTGAGAGTGAGAAGAGGGATCCTGGCAGGTCTGCCTCTCTTATGACGGATAACAAGTCACCTGAAATGGCTTCCTGGGTGGCAGCCATTAGACAGACAATTTGCAATCATCCCTGGCCCAGTTTCTCACACCTTCTCTCTCTCTCTCTCTCTCTCTCTCTCACTTTTTCTCATATTACTCGACTTCTCGCTCCGGTGCCCCATAGACCTTGGCAGCTTGAGTGACAGGGACTTAACTAGTCTAGTCACACAAATGTGAGAGGGGAAAATGAGGAAAAGAGAGGGGAGAATTTCATTCATCTCACAAATACCAAATAACCTCTGCTGCCTGGCCCATTTACATATTCCTTCTACATTCTCACTTGGCCAGGTGCACTATCTTGTTTTCAAGTCATCTCATCTGGAAGTCGACCGACGCCGTGTGACACCATAGTGGCATAAAGCAGACGTGTAACTACAGCAGCAGGTGCAAGTTCACAAAGGCCTGGACTTCATGTCTGCGTCATCACAAATACAAAATGCAACGTGTAGTATGGTGGGCTGCTGCATCACACCCCTGGAACAAACACACAATACATTTGTGGACACTAGCATATAACACCGGCTCTTGTGATTGGAGAACATCACACTGGCATCAATATGCTGCAATGGCAGCCTCCACTCCTGTGGAAATGCTTTGCAAAAGATATCGAAAGCTGCCTGCAGCGATTTGCTTGCATTCATCTAGTGCTGTAAGGGTTGAGGTACTATATTTGAATAGTTCCATTATAAATCACTTTACTTTATACTCCACTTTAGTTGTTGTTGTAACACAACTACGGAAGTCTATTGCTTATTTAAAGGTTTCGGGAGAAATCTTTCAGTTTAATTCGTGTACATTCAAGGATAGAATGACTAAAAATCTTATTTCAGAGAATTTACTTCAATTCAGTTACAATCATCAACATTCATTTCATTCTATTCAGAAATGTGTCCTTTAGCTAGTACCTTCACTGGTTTGTAGGTACCAATGTGTGTGTGCTTGAAAAACACTACTACCGGAGCTTAATACCTACTATCTGAAAAGTACCTAGTAAATAAAAGTGGTTAAATACATACAGATGAGTATGTGGTAAAGTACAAGTAATATAACTTAATTACCTACTACCTCTGGCTACAGACCATGAATATAGTACTATAGTCTACAAAGACTTATGAAACACTTTGACATCAGAGACATTTTCAATACATGGCAGTTATTTTAGAGTATAATCACGGTATTACTTCCTCTCACAATGAACAATAACATAAAAAAAGAGAGAATGAGTTTATGTCATTGACTTTACATTACAAATATAACACCCCCTTGCTGGTCAAAGAGTTGCAACTGCTGGCCTGGTATCACCTCACCTCGCTTGGAACCCTGATGGAGGTGATGCAAAAAAGTACCAGGTGCCAGGTGCTATACACTATCCAGGTAAAACCAAAAGAGGCAAATAGCAGCGAGTTGAGGTGATACAATGCTGTGGAAAAATGCTGACATCATCTTTGTAAAAGTGACATCTGCCCCCTTAAAACTAGTATCAAAAGCAAGAACAAGACAAATACAAGAGTGTCATGTGATATAACGGTTCCAAGTCTGACAGAAAATGATGCATGTAAGAGCCCATCACCTATAGTAACAATCCTACTGTGGAAATATGTTATTTATAGACCAATGTTAAAACAGAAGTAAATGGTCTGTGCTGATATTGTACAAATGTGTTCTACCCTACTGGTGTCACTTTACACTGCTTCTCATTTGCCTACCCACAACACACACATACATATACACACACTGACGGCAAAGCTATCAACATCAGTGTCTTAACCTAGGACACTTCAACATATAACAGGATGGGCCAGGAACCAAACTACCGACCCCACAACTTGTGGATGACCACAATACCTCCTGAACAGTGTGTTCTCACATAATCCTATGCCTCACATCGTCGTCACAGTAGTGGCTGCAGGTTTGGTTTTTCATTGTACTGTAACAGGAAATGTGATAGTTGAAAATTGCTTGTCAAGAACTATGGGAGAGCTATGTTATGAAGTGTCAGCGTTTGGCTGCAGCCGAGGTGATGAGGCACACAAAAGTCAATTGCCTTCTTTTTTTTTCCCTCCAGAGACTTGCTAGACAGCGAGTGAGAAATAAATTCCATCCATGACTATGCAGGTTTGATAGTCTGCTTGTTATAAAGTCCACTCTTAGAATTAAGTAAAGCTGAGACATATTTACAAAAGGCCTGTTCTAATCGGAGACAGAATTTATTTTTATAACCAGAGCTCCACGAGGTGAGCAAAAGATCCTCTGACTCAACTGGTGAGCCATATGTCCTGCTACTCAGTACGTGGCAGCATTCTGCAGTGCTGACTCTATTTCATCTTTTCAGGGAGAACCAGTGTGCGTAGTGATTATGTTGGTGGTCTGGTGTTGTTGTAGCGCCATGCTACAACAACAATGGGCCAAGTTAGCAATGTGCACTGTGCTGATAAACCTCAGTCTCCAGTGATGAAGATGTTTCAGCAAATTACACCAAAATCATGAAAGGAGCAAGTCAGACAGTCTAAGGTCAAGGTTTGGTGCATTGCATCACTCTCACCAAAACTGGGACATTTTATGTTTAATGAAGACTGGCAGATTGCTCGTATGCTACACTCAAAAAAAAAAAAACAAAGATCCAGCTGTTCACAGGCTTCTCTCATTTTGAAATGTCAGATTGCCCTGAGATGAGCATCAGCAGAGAAGCAGCTATCAGGCCTGATGTAGTCTTACTCCAAAGGTTGAGCCGTCTGTTGCTGCCTGCTGTTGCACCTCCACACCACAAATACGTCCCGATACGTCTATCTGCAAAGAGCACACATGCTTCAGTGATGACAGTTTCTGCACAGCAGCAAGCAAATGTTGGGCAATGAATTAACACATCATTAAAACCTGACCCACCAGAAAGACAGAGCACTGTAGGCTGGTAACAATTATTCCTCCATGTTATTTTCATTGACTTTTATCAAATCTGCCACATCTCCTCCTCCTCCATGTTGCGTTTGTCAGTACAGAAATGCACCACGCTGCACGCTGAGTCATACTCGTCTTGCACTTTGAAAACATTTCTGAGCGTTTTGTAAAGGAACACACGCCGCTGAGTGTTCATTTCCTTTAATAGCACTCGAGCTGAGAAAAACAGGGGAGTATGAACACTGTATGGAAAACAACTAATAGAGCAAAATGGCAGTTGACAATAACACCCAGGAGAGAGAGACAAAGAGAGCGAGAGGCCGAGGGAGTAAGAGAAAATGAAAACAGTGTTTCATTACCAGTAATTTAGCTGCTGTTGTCCACTTTTCTTTGTGCGGGTTTAAATAACACTGAATTCTATGGCAGCTGATTTTACACTAACAAAAAATAATGGCAAAGCTATGGATATATGGCTCAGTGATAGATGATTTATTATGTTTAGATGCGATACTGTAACCTAGAGAAACATATTAGAATGGAATTTGCTGCAAAACAACATTCAAAGAAATCAATATCCATTTAGAGACATTTCAGCCATTCCTAATAAGCTGAGCATTATTCTGTCTCTGCTCCAAATGGCAGCAGGAGTCAGACGTGCCTGTCTAAATATTTTGCCTGTAAACTACAAAATCCTGCAAATCTAGTTACATATCCACAAATGAGGATGCTCTCATCTACTTCATAAGCTGGATTTGAAAACTTACTGTGGCTTGATGTAAGATAAGGGACTCAATGTAACCTAAAGAGCTTTTTTATTATTATTTATAAATCAACAAGAGATTTCATGATAACAAGCGGATTAATTAATTACAATGTTCAGATATTATTTATCTAATAAAGTTTATATTATCTTATCATTTGTAGTTTATCTTGGTAAAAGTGTTCTGTGTAGGCAGTGGTTGGCATTTGCTGAAAGTGGTTCAGCTCAGATCTGCATGGGTAAATGCCCATTTTGAGGAAATGTAAGTAACTTTAAGTAAAAAAGTAGATAATAGCTGGGTACAGCAGTCGCCATGACAGTCCTGTTATGTCTTAAGTAAATAGTTACAGTATATGTGGGCCTAATGGAGTTTATGGGCCTGACAGAAGGAAAAAACAAAGAGAGCACACTCATCTGAGCTCTGATTGCATTTTTTGTTTGCACGTTGTTTTGAGGCGAAATTATCTCTGGCTACCACATGTGAAGCCACGGAAGCCGACTAAACAGTGTGTGGATTTTACTTTATTTAGTCTGTCCCTGACGGGTAGCAAACGCTAGCTAGCCAGCAGTCTGCAGATATCAGGCTGATGGCTTGTCAACACTAACAATGCAGATGAATTAGAAAACAGACTTTCAGTTTCAGCCATATCTGTGCTAAAAGATAATTAAAGCGAAAGTGCTGTACTCAGTTGAACCATCCGGCATTTCTTTTTCTTAATATGCATAATCATGACACCCAAATGATGCAGTTGCTGTTGTTGTTGTTGTTGTTTTCTTTTAATTATTCTTGCACAGTTGTACAAGTAGGAAATGGGTTTACAATTGCAATTTGCACATTTCATATTAAAAGAAACAACAGGACTGGAAAGTTTCCAAAACAGAGTTTGACCATGCATCCTTAGATAAAAATGTATAATGTGTCAGCTTATTCATATCCATCCTCAGGCACATGTTAAATCACACAGGTTAAATCACACCTTGCTTTGCTCTTTTACAGCACCACTGGTGGTCAAATGCTTCAGTCTACATTAATAATAAACAGTGTTACTGATTGGTCCAAAATGTACAATACAATTTATAAGCGATGACACATTAATTGTTGCTTATTATCAGAAATGTCACGTTGACAGCCTGAAATGAAATATTAATTATAACAAAGACTTGTTTGTCAACTTTTTTTTTTTTTTTTAAATGTCAAACTTAAAGCTTTAATTGTCATGCACGATCGTTGCAGGGTTGGCTGCGATTCACGCTGTGCTCGCAAACCAGCTCTAGCCAAAAGAAGACACATTGCACAGATACTGCACCGGCCGTGGTACACTTCGCATCCAGTGTCTTATCTGGAGACCCCCCGCTGCAGCGCAGGCAGGGGGGCTACTTCCCAGGAATGTTTAGTGAGCATCTGGCGCTCCCTGATGTCACTGTACTATTTAGCTCCCTTTCAAGGACTTCAACCTACATCCATAATACTTTTAATACCACCTTAATTAAAGTCAACAGTGTACTGCGATGCTCTATTACACAGCAGTGTCTAATGTTATTTCCCAATAGTGTGATTACTGTATGAAATTGCCTATTTGTTGACACCTGCATTTTACTGTACTATCTATTCCTCTTTCTGCACTTGCAGTAATGTGAAAGCTATTTACTGTAAATGTATTATCCATATACATAATACACTGCATCAGATATTTCCAAAGGTCAGAAAAAGGTCTTGTTCATTGTCTAGAAGTTTCTGCTTTTGTAGTTGTTCTTAAAAGTATGTTGCTAAGTATTTAATCAGTTTATTTTGTGTTGTATCTTAATTAAACTTGCATCGCTGCAGTGCATACTCAGATGACACTTTATAAAGTACATCAAGTTACTACTGCACTAACTAATGCAGTGGTTAAGCAGCTAATGGAATAATACAACAGTGGTAGAATAAATCCTCCTTTACTAGGGTGGTAATATTCAGTTCATTAGCTGAAACTGCTTCAGAGAGAAGTAGGTTCAACTGGTCATTTTGTGGTGTTGTTGAATTGTTAGATTCTCAGGTGTCCAGAGGTTTCTGGTTTCAATTAAAATTACATTACTAGAAACAAATATCTGGATAAAGTCCCTGGACTCTTCAAGTACTATCTAGAACAGGTTCTTAATTATTTTAATAATATCACTAAATTGTTTGGAGCTGTATTTCTGGATTTTCTGGATTATAATGTACCTCAGGTTCTCTGTATAATGTGCTGGGAAAGTTATGAAGCATATTACAGAACAGGATTGGCACTGTGTGCTTGTTTAGCTTAATCAATTCAGGATGTCATTTAGTAGAAACAAATCTGGGTTAATATGTGTAATTCAGCAGTCCTGCAATAAATTGCTATTACTGTGTCTACATCATTTATATCAATGAGACTAGGTTTATTGGGACTTCATTTCCAAAAATACACATTATTTTATAGAATTAACTTAATTAAATGTTACTAACTTGTTTGGTTGTGCTTTTTTACCTTTTCCTGATGCAGTTGTTCTCCGGTAAAATAGAGCCCAGTGCACTGAGTTAACTATTATATATGTGATAATTGGTCAGAGCCAACTCTTTGGGATTCATGGAGGAATCACAACTTCGCACTAAACCTAAATCGGTTTCTGGAATTGTACGGAGCAGATAAATATTGTGACCTGAATTTAAAACTACATTTAATATTATAATACTATAATAATATAATAATAATAATAATAATGTATGTATGTGTGTGTGTGTGTGTGTGTGTGTGTGTGTGTGTGTGTGTATACAAATAACAGAGACATTAAAACTGGGAGTATTTATAGTTGTCTCATCTAAATTAGATGTTTATGGCCTTAACTAAGTAGATTCCAAGGAAGAGCTCACACCACATCTGAAGCAAACAGAAAAAACAAAAAAGATTCAGAGTCAAAGCAGAAAACAAAATGTCCACAGCCTAAAGCCAGAGTCCAAGAGTCAGAAAAACAGAATCAAATTTACAGGTCCGAGTGGAGCTCAGGCAACAAGACAAGTCAGGCAAACGAAAGGGAGAATCGGTACCGGGTAGTCAGACAAAACAGGTTAGCAGGCTGGAAAGTAGTCCACAACATGACAGCAGACAAGCTGGCAAACTGGTAGTGTGCTTGAGGGGTTATATATATACCAAGGAGCAGGTGTAGGCAATTGCTGTGATTAACTCATGGGTGAACCGACAGTGAGAATCTTCTACAGGAAGTTGAATAGGAATTTCAAAATAGGACAAGAAGTCAGGTGGAGGCTGTGACATGATGGAGTTTGTGTATCTTGCTACTGTAGGTAGAAAATAAACTTTGTTAAGCTCCTCTCTCATACATTTTAACCAAAGGATCACCTCCTTATGTTTAGCAATCACAATGACGCAGCATCTTTAAATGCCATGATGGTTGTTCTTTACATTATTATATATAAACATACATAGGAATTATGCTACATTACTGATTTTGACATATTCCTCAAACAGTTCATCCATGCTAAGGCTTGTTTTTAAAACATGAGAATATTTTTTTGGAAGCCTCTCACAGTAAAAGTTTATCCACTCACCATGCTGCGAAACACTTTGATAATCATCTCCAGTCCAAAATGACAAAAAAATGTATATAAAAACTTGAAACTCTAGTTACCAGGTGACGTGTGCTTACGACGGGCTGCTTGATGGCTTACAGGCCCCTCACAACACATTATTAATCATATGTAACGACTTCAGATATTGCGCTAAACAGTTTGCCCTACAGGATTTCCCCACTGGCTGCAGTAGCCAGGGCTCAATATGCTGCCCAAGGCACGACCGTGTTACACGTGACGAGATGTGAGCGTGCTTGTGTCTGTTTGTGAGAAAGATGGTGAGGAAGAGAAATGGAGTAGAAGGAGAGAGAGAAAGAGAGAGAGGCCCGATCTCAAGCGGCAAATTAGGGCCTCTCTGAAATCGATAACAGGGGAGCCATGCACAGATTTCATTAGTTGCCGAACGTGTGCGGCTAAAGGGATGCAAACGGATATTGATGTTCGAGATTGATTGATCTCTTCTTTCCTCAAAAATGTACACACTGAGTTGCAATGCAGAGTTTGTTTTGGGTTTGTTTGCTCTGTGAGTGCACATTCAGTCTTAAATATCAGTTTGTCTGTGACCTTTTTCCTAGAAAAACAAACTCACTTTTTATTCAACAGATACTCATCTGATGAAAGCTGATATCACAGATACATAAAATGGACTTGCTAGGTCAAATGACAGTCATGCCCGGCCTTCCCCGTCCCGCCCCTATTCTCCACCACCAGCCGCAAAATATTTCTTCCACCAGATTTAAAAATCAATAAACAGAAGTGACATTCAGGCCTTTTGCATCTTAAGCAAGTCCACCCTGTCACCGAGCTGGCATTATAAAATACATCTAATGCATCCTCCAAATGTATCAAACAGGGCTAAATTCTATTTGCGATTACATTTTAGCCTAATAAGGTCCCAGATGGGTGTGGTTTGGGGAACCAGAGGGGGAAAACAGAGAGTGCTAGAAAGGTTAGGCAATCACAGGAAAGTCGATGTAGAATAACATTAAGTGATGGACTACTTCCTTGATATCTTCTGAATTCTGTCAGCTGTATTACAAAAAACAGATAGTTTTACACTGCACATTAACAAACATGGCCGGACGCCATCTTGGACCAAAACTTTGTTTATGTATCATCATCATTTTCATCATTCAGTTTTTTCTTTTGTCAGTAAAACGTCACTATGCTTTTCTCAGACACATTTACATCATCTTACACTTTAGATGCACAGCAGCAAAGAACCGTGGGACCTGAACAGGTGCTGCAGCAATGTGCTATTCTATCATCTTAATTTTTCATCACTTCTTTGATTTCCTGCAGGCATCTGATAAATGTGACGCTAGTGATAGTCTTAAATGATTAATCCAGCTTGAATATGTGCTTTAAAAATTCCATTCATTATGGTGCGTCACATTTTATCTGCCGCACTTTTAATCATTTTCCATATGCATATTAATGATTACAGTAGTACCTGTGTAATGGGAGTGAGTCACTTGATCTAAGTGTCTGCTTCTGTACAGTCACACATTTCTCACAGTGCTGTCTGTGTGACACATATTCCCTCAGTAAAGAAATTTAAGGTACATTGTGAGGGTTTTAAAGTTACACAGAGATGAATATTGGCTTTTTACCTTGCTAGCTGGAACTGTCATCATTTACACCTAACTGACAATGCATCCCAACAAAAATACACCATTTTTATTTTATTGCTTCGAAACACTCGGGGCTGTGGCCCCCAAACTGGGAGATTGGCTCCAGCAAATACCAGAAAGAACAACCAAGATCTCTGTCCAGAAGAGCACAGTCCTAAGAACAACTAAGATACTACGCAGCACCCTCAAGCTTCCAGGACTCTGCATATACAGCATCTGTTGCACAAATGCTAAAAATATATATGTTTACATTGATAATCTTGCTGATAGTGTGAAGTATAACCCTGACAAAACATTAAATAGTAATAAAATCTCACTGTGGGGTAAAGTTCAGCTTGCTTTAGGCAGTGGAGTGCAAGTGGTAACCAGCTTATCAACCCTGAACAACTAAAGTGAATACACAATAGATTTTTGTAGGAAACTGCACTGGGTTATGCTTTCTATTAACAAATAGCAAAAAGGATATGTTGACAATTAACATGAATGACAAGCTGCAAATACTAACATATTAATAAAACTGACTCAGACAGTATTTTCTTCCTTAGAAAATAGGATAGATAAAAGAGTAGCATTAAAAAACAGGAGACAGGTTATATCTAACTCCTCCAAAATCCTCTCTCAAGCCACTTGTCTTCTCTGTTCAAAATGTGAACATCATTGTCCGCAAATGAGTGTCCTTCACAGAAGGACCTAGGTCAAGGTACACAGCTGATTCTGGGCCTGAGGTGTTTCTCCTTCTGTGCCCAACCATCCTCTTGTGTAGCGGATGTTTAGATTGTCCAGTGTAGCTCCGGCTCTGAACACTCTTCGCTGCACTGGACCGTGTACACTATATTACTCATCTTTTGTTAAGTCAGTCTTTGGGGTGGATGAGTCTCTGTCTCGGTGCTAGTGGGTTTGAAGTGGACAGGTATGCAATGTTTTCCAAAAATCCTTTTGAGCTTCTCTGATACACCGGCTATATAAGGAATAACCATGTTCCTCAGCTGGCCCTGCACCTCAGTCTGTTCTATTGTCCTTTTACCAGGATGCTGACTTGTTGAAAGCCCAGTTGGGAAATGACTGTCTGTGTTGTTTTTTATTATGAAAACAAAACAACCATGACTTCTTTTAACACATACATGATGAACTGGTGGAGGTACTACGAAAAAGAAGCTTCTGAGCAGCGTTAACTCTCAAACAATGTGCACTTGTGCTAATTTACCTTATTTCAAAGCATAATAAACACTTGTAAACATCAGCAGTTCATTCAAAACTTACATATTTACACTAGCTTGGTTGTTTGCTAACTTTGCAGTGCAGTAACAGACATTGCACAAATCTTGTATTTACCACTGAAATATCATCTTAATACTTGCATTTTATTGAGCACACATCGCAAGGCCTGTCCTTGCACTCATACGGATCACAGTTGTTGTTTTTTTCTTTTCTCACAATGGAACTGAGATTTCTAGAGCAGCAGAAAGTAAAATGATTTATGTTGACACTGGAAACAGGAGGTAGGAATAAAGAGCAGCAGGGTCTTTAGCTGGGTGTGAATACCTAAGTATTTAGCCTGACTTTGAACCACCCCCACCCCCACCCAGAAGTAGAAAAACATTTTCCAGTGGGACATCAATCCCATTTCTTCTTGTCTCCCGCTGTGCACAGGTCAATTATATCTTTATTACAGTAAAATGCAGATCATTTCCCTGCACAATGTAGGCGCAAAAAGACTGATGATCAGGGAAGCTGCAGAATCTCTTATTTCTATGAGTATGCTCCTCATACAGTAGGCATGTTGCGAACGGGGAGTTCACGGTCATAAACAAAGGCAGGATTTCACTAATCTAATTGTGACCTACTCTGAAACCTGCCATAACCTTAAACCACGTTAGCGTGGATTTGCCTTGACACTTTGAAGCATCAGCACCTTTGCCTGGAAAAGGTGTTATTGTTGGCACCCAAGTGCCATAGGACGGATGCCAGAGCTCAAAAGCTAAAGGTTTCTAGGTGGTGCTTTTTAGTCATTTCACACAATATTTAAAGATCAAGGGCTGCAAGAACAATATGGAAATGGCTGTATGCGAAAGGTTTTTAAAATGAGCAGAAATGTGACCTCTAAATGTGCCAGCTATGGGAAATTTGGTGCATTCAGCAGTTTTTAACACTGTTATATATTCTAACATTATATATCTATTTTTGCTGCAGCGCATTTAAGATTTCCATATTATTGGAAATCCTGGAAAAGCTGAGGAATTCACGCATTATATCACAGCTCTGGAAAGAACAAACACTGTAAAGAAAGAAAATCGTAAAGGTCAAGACTATGTTCTCATAATCTTTTTTTTCTGATGTATCATGTCAAGTTTGTGTGTTGGCAGATTTAATTAGTCTTGAGGGAATAACAAACTATAAACACATTTCTGTTTACAAAATGAGACAGCAAAGCCCCGAACATTCAGATGAGTTTGATGAAAAATATTGTTAATGGAAATTACTCTACATGTCAGGTAGTGCTTATGAAAAAGTCAATTATTTTCAATAGCCACTCTGTGCAGGATTTTTTCCCAGTGGCCATATTGGACCATATGGGTCATAAAACTACAGGCTTTTGATTTTTATTGCCCCCATTATCCATCCATCCATTTCCTACACCTGCCTGTTCAGAGTTGAATATGTGAAGCTTTTCCCAGCATGCACTGGGCAGGAGGCAGGGTAAACTCTGGACAGGTTGCATATGGACAGAAAAACACTCGCATTCACACCTACAAGCAATATAGAGATCCCAGTTCTTCTAACCTACACGTGTTAGCTCTGCTCAGCACCAGAGCTCTGTTAAACAACACTGCTCAGCATCAGTGTTGGGCAAGTTACCTACAAGTACTCAACTGTAAAACAGAAAACAATGCATTAAGGTTTAAGAAGCAGCCATGTCTCGGAGGTGTTTACTGACCATAAACAACTTGTTTAATATTGGCCCTGGTGACTGCACAGAGCACATATCACCCTAACAATAAAGCTCCAGGTTCACCCATAAAACAAGGGAACAACTGAACAACATCTGAAGCTAGCTATGAGTACACAACATGTAACAACTGTGGAGCTACTTGCAGATGCATTTTCCACTTTAGTACACGCTAACAAACAACACATTGCAGCACCGTTAGATTTACTGTTGGGCCAATCGATTGATATCAGGGTTAATTACTGAATTTCAACTTGCAATCCCTTACATCCCACCAGTGTCATGGACCTTTGAGCATAAACAGCAGGTGTACATACTCAAAAGTAAAGCAGAAGACGTCTCTTTTCATAATTCATTCAGTGGTTTGTGCCCTACAGTAGGATAGCTGGACAGTTTCTGGGGTGTTGAAGGCCCACTTGCGAATCATCCTCTTTAAGCTAGGTATATATTTACTGTAGACCTATATATGTATGTAAGTTAAGCCCACGTCATTGTTCATATACTTCTTTGCATGGAAAAACAATGTACCAAATAAACACAGGCTATGTACAGGTGCCATGTTGCGTGCGCCAGCCTAACACTAACACTACTTAACTCTAACTGACATGTAGGACTGCCCTGACTGTCTTTCTAGTCAAGGGGTAGGACAAAGAGTTTTCAGAGACAGACTTGAAACCAGTGGGTATGATAAATTACCTAGAATTGGCAACATTAATATAAAAACATCAGAATAGAATACAAATATTATCTTAGTTACTCTTACTGGCCCAAATTTTGCCATTCAGATGGCACTTCATCTTTAATAATAATGTTATTCATTCATCTTCTGAACTGCTTAGTCCCCGCAGGGGTCACGGGTGTGCTGGAGCCTACCCCAGCTTACGGGCAGGAGGCGGGGTACACCCTGGACAGGTTGCCAGTCCATCGCAGGGCCACATATAGACGAACAACCATTTGCACTCTCACTAAAACCTACGGGCAATTTAGAGTCCCCAGTTAACCTGACTGCATGTCTTTGGACTGTGGGAGGAAGCTGGAGTGCCTGGTGAGAACCTACGCAAACACCACACAGAAAGGCCAACCCCGGGAATTGAACCCAGGACCTTCTTGCTGTGAGGCGACAGTGCTAACCGCTGCACCACCATGCTGCCCAATAATGTTATCATTATAAATATTATACTGCAGTAGAGTGTAATTTTATTAAAACAAAGGAAAGTTTCATTTGTTATTTTTAAATAGACCTGACAACATACTGTACATGTACACAAGTGCATTATGCTAACCTCAGCTTGTGACCCTAAACTCCATGTTGCCTGGGAGTTTTTGCTAAATCCTTGTCCTTGTTATGCCAGATGCCTCATGTGGTACAGATGTTTATGGAGCACGTTCCTCTGCCTCCCTGTGGTGATTAGAGCCAAGGTACGAGGATAGATGGAAGATGGGGGAAAGAAAGACTGGCTCCCCCTCCTGCGCAAGGTTAATCTCGTCCTTAGCCACAACTAGCATGTCACCCTAATGAAGTCCCAATAGGCGAACACTTAATAAGAGTTAAGAGTAAATTAACCTTGAAGACTTTGCACGCATCTCTCCCTTTTTTTTTTTCATACACTTTACGTATCCATTTCCCATGATCAAGGACGAGCTTTCATTTAGCTAGAGGAGGTCAGAACAAAAACATTCCCTTGATGGTTGCAAATTTCTCTCTGACATCTATGTTCCAGACAGAGCAGTGAGCAGAAGATGAGCGTCTTTAATGTTGTCTGAGGCAGATAAAAAGCTACAAGCGGCCCCCACACCCACTCACTGATTTTTTTTTCTTCTCGCTACTGATCAATGCTCTTAATGATGGCAATCAATCAAGAAAATGAAAGATTTACTCTCCAATATTAATTTTGCCCAGCATCGATTGAGGAGCGAGGAGTATAACTGCCATTAATGCCTTTTGAGGTGCTGTATTGAGTTGCTTGCTTCTAAAAACAAGTCATTCATCTTTCATTTCAACAGTTTTATTACATCTTTAAACATAATTAGAAACATATAACAGTCACCTGAGGTAATATTTAGTAAACTCTTTGATAGTCTATTTTTTTTAATCTGTTTTTGCATAATTATGTGAAAATCAGATATTAGTTCCCAGGTGTAAATGTTCTGCTACAGTGAATTTATCCATAAAATGCCTTTTTACTGTATGGTGTAGAGGTAGGCTTCGGTGCTGTCATGTCGGATCCTTTAATCTGTCAGCCTTTCACAAACTAGGAAAAAGAGTCTTGTTTTCAGCTTAACTGTGAAGCATTTCATGGGGTTAGAATTAGAGGTCAATTAGAGGCTGGAAGTTTTTGCTCATTACATTTTTTCACCAGCCGGTGCTAATCTCCCATTTTCACCACATCGTAATGCACATGTTGAACAGAATAATCTCAGTCTGCCATGCTGACTCGGACTAGAGCGCTGACAGCCAACGCTAATGATACACCACTCAATGAACCACCAGGGGCAGACAACATGCCAGACCGAAGAATGGCTTTATGCCACGAGCCGATTCGAGCCTGCGATATGGTGTCATGTTATCGTATTAGTTGATCAAAGGCTGATAGGAGTCCTGAAAGCTCTGCTCTGCCTTAACTGGCACTTGCACAAATCTTTTTTCAACCTGGCTTGCAGTTTGAGCTCTGTGAAGCAACGAGGCCGCTTTCAGTAAGTGTTACAGTGTCTTTGGCATATTATACTTAGTCTTGGTTTAGTTGTTTAATTTAAACCACCTTCATTATGAAAGTAAAAGCTGAAAATCAACTTTTTGTTGCTGTGGATGGCAGTAATGTGCAGATAATGATCCCAGTTATGGCCAATTTGATGTTATCCTGACATGGATGCAGTGCCTTTTCAACCCATTATTCACTAGTATAACACAGCATAATGCTTTTAAGCCAGGTTGCTGGTGCATCTTCTTTATCCCCGTCTTTCCTTTCTTTTGTCAGTAGTATACATGCTCCTCAGCCAGAGTGAGAAAAGAGGAGCAGGTTTTGTTGATGACTTAAGGGATGGAAAGCACACCGGGGCTTCTAATGCACCTAGTATTTAAATAATCCCCGGGCCTACTTTATCCTTTTGATTCCTTTGTTCACTTTGAAAAGTTATCACCATACAGCCTGTACTGTTGGTTTGGGGATGAAGTGAAAGAGAGAGAGAGAGAGGGGCGGGGGGGATGTTGAATCGCACTGCCATACCTTTTCTTTTGCATCCAGTTCCCAGAGCGTGAAAGAACATCTGAATACACAGTCGAAATCTTATCTCGCTCCAGCTGTACTGCAGAATTCTTCCTTTTCCAGGCACTCTAGAAAGCAAGGCAAAAGGGAACCCAGGAATAATCAACCATGCTTATCTTTCTGCAGTACTGAGGGGAGCTATAATGAGACTCACTCATCCATAGTGGAGAGCTTAATAATTCATTGTGGTAGCTTTGCAGGTGAACCCTATCACATTACAATTTAAAAGCTCTAAAGCTAGTATTGCTGAAGGGGAAAGCAGCTAGGATGAATGCTAGGCTGAAAAGCCCTCACGCATAGGTGCATGGACGCCACACATACTCCCTCACTCACACGTACGTTTGCTCTTAATGAGCTCCAATTTTCTCTAAATAGACTTGTATTGCAGTGTGCAGGCTTCCACGCGAGACTATCAACAGCGCAAGCAACAACCAAGTGGTACTTTAGAGTGGTAAACACAAACAGCGTTTATTGTAAAGTAGCTGCCTTTTCTTCTTAATTTGAAAAGTACTCATCATAATAGCAAGCGTAACTCGCTGCTTCCCCGGTGACAAAAGTTAACATTCTGTAGGCGAAGGACCTGAGAGGGGAAAAAAGGAAATCAAACAAAGCATTTTACTTGTTTTGTCTCAAGGGCAGAAGAGTTACTGTCCGGTGTGTTTTATAATGCCACCCACCGCAGCCCATCTCACCCCCCTGCTGGCAGGGTGCCATGAAACCTCTTGCAAGGAGGGGGAACATTAGTATTTGTGCGCTTCAATACCCTTGTTTTCATGTGGACCTTTGCTCTGATTAAAGATCTAGAACAGTCTGCTGGCATTTTTTATTCCCTCCTAAAACTCATTTTCTTGCAGGGAACCTTCAGACATTCTACAAAGATGGGGTCGGCTTTGTCAGTGACCTCTGGCACTGACTGTCTGTGGAGCGCATCCCAGATGGGTTGGACTGTGGCCCACACTCTTTCCTCTGCGTCTCTCTCTATCTGTTGCTCTCTCTGTCTTTCCTCACTTCTTTCCTCCCTATAGGACAGGCCTGGGTCGCTTGGCACAAGGACTGCATACTGACCTTGCAGGGCTTCCTAATGGAGAACTTGGCATCGCTCCATAGTTTCTCAGCCAGCAGACAGATACCCCCCTCACCACCACCTCTTCTTCTTGGTCTATAGATCTGGGCTATATTCACCTCTAACCCATCCTCCCACCATAGCCCCACCCTAGAGCTGGGACACATCACATCACTGACATTAATTGTCACCAATGTTGGCGGCAGATAAAAGCTCCCTGCCCCGTTTCACTGTGAGAAAATTGTCAAGTCTTGCAGGAATTCAGTTCACTCAAAGGAGCCTATAGGATAAGATGACAGAATAAGCAATTGTGTGTGTGTGTGTGTGTGTGTGTGTGTGTGCGTGTTGCTCTTCTCTGCGTGCAGATTTCTTCAGCACAACATTGTGTCTGCGTAAGATCAGAAATGTCAAAACATGTTGCAATCATGTTTTGTCGCTGTAACCCTCAGAAAATAAGTGTGATGGGATTAACCGATAAGTAGATAATTCACATCTAAGAGTATTATCTTTGGATAAAACACTGCTTAAGTCATGTTAGATGATGCGCCGCCACAACACACTCCCTACAGTGAGCTACCAAAATATTATGATGTTTCTTTTTGTGCAGATAAATTCTCAAAGCCAGAATTAGATTTTGTTGATTTAACTGTAAGAAAATGCTGTGAATTAATATAAATATTTAATCATGTCTAATTAATGAAACTATTAATTACACTTATATGAATTAGACAGACAAGCCTGAAGAATCTAATTGAGGAATACCAGGAACTAAGTGGTGCAGTAAACATTTGTTTATATGAGCCAACCCCAGCTAAATACATGTCAAGGAAAAAACAAAAAGCATAAGAATAACTATATGATGGGGATTTTACTGTTTAACTTATTCTTACAAGAAATATACACTAACTGGTAAATCCTGAAATTGTATTGACAGTCTGGTTGCTAAAAGGCCACTGAAATCAAGGTCCTGATGTAATACACATATGAAATTGACAAAAGCTTAAAATATAACTGGATTGACTGTTCTGTGCAGTTATTCGATATTAGACCATGTAAATCTTAATAAAAATGCTCCATTACACTATTTCACTGTAAATAATCTCAATTCAGTTTAGTTATATAGCACCAGATCACAAAAAAGTCATATCAAGCCACAAGGTGCTACAATGACAAAACAAACAAACAAAGTTTAAGATCTTATGGAACTATATACAATTATATAGAAAACCCAACAAATCACACTTAAGTAAGTGCTAAGCGACAGCAGAGAGGGAAAACGCTCTTTAGCGCAGCAGAACCAGGCTCAGAGTGGGCGGCCATCTGCCCTGAACAGGTTGGGGTGAATGGAAAGGGAGAGAGAGAAAAACAATAAGCTCTTATGTCTCCATTATGTGATCATATGTATTTTGACTGGCTTGTTGACAATGGCATCAACTATACCACTAAAGACTTACTGTAGTAGGTGTGTGGGTCACTGATCTCTTACCAACTAAACTAGATAAACTTTACATAATCTCCTTGGCTGAATGTCAAATTTATAATTATAATTTTATTATCATGACAAAAAAAACTTTTTTCCACAAACTTTTTATTTTTGATCTGTTTCAGACTGTCAGAAGGGGTATCGTGATCAACTGTAATTCTGCCCCTGATGCAATGACAGAATGACTACAAAGCAATTAAATCAATCAGTCAATGGGTTCATCTATAGTAGGAGGGCTCCACATTTGCACTATAGACTGAGGCATCTTGCTAAAAGCATGAAGGTCACTACCTCACCCTGGTGCCATAGGAACTAAAATCACTTCTTTCTTTAAGACCTTGACACATACACGAAAGCACAAGAAAGGGATTCAAAATCCTTAGCCCAGAACGTAATCAATATTGGACATGGCTGCATGGATCCCAGTATATGATTTTCATATGCTCCATGCGCTCCAGTCTTGTTTTAACACTAGTCCAAAGAGAGAGAGGGAACATGCTAGAAAAAGTGATAAATGTGAGATATAAAGTTCACAGTAGGAATATGTGACTAAAAAGTCTGAGAAACAAGGGAGGATTTTTAATAAAGTTTCTAATGTGAAGGTCAACATATTTTAACCATCAGGATAAAAGATAGTTGAATGAAGCGTCTTTTACTTTGCTCCGACCTTTTATGGACCATGGGTGGAATACTATGTCCAACATTAGAGATATTTAATAGGCTACCTGCGAATAGCAAAGAGAAGAATGGTTGTTTTAGTTCATATTTTTAAGGAGTCTGATACACCAAGGTTCCCTGCAGCCTTCAAGTCAAGAGGTAATGAAACTACAGACAAAAGAACTGTACGTTTGCAAGGCCATCCTGACTTTAGAGGCCTTACTTTTTGCAAAGAATAACGCTGCATAACTGATGTTCATACCAGTTTCAGCAGATCAGCGCTGAATGTAAAACACTAAGGCCAGATAACCTTTTTCTTACAGCCCTGACATATTTGATAGAAAATCAAAATTTGTTCTTTTCAATCAAGAACTTTGAACCACCAAAAGACCCCAGCCTGAGGATCTCAAATTGTGCTCCAGCCGGCACAGGACTTCAAGGATTGTGATTTAGCTATGGGACATAGCCAGCTGAGCCATGAAAGTAGAATCTTAAAAAATCTATTCTGAAACTCACAGGTAGCTGCAGTAGAGATCATTTCTCCTTCAAGCATTGCTGCAGCACTTTGGTGGAGATGTAAGTGGGGGG
>OMLM01005380.1:1641-15763 GCA_900302695.1 Helostoma temminkii | reverse complement strand
AATCCAATTAACTTACTTTTAATATAATTAATTTTGCAATAAGTATAAGATAAAAATAATGGTGGAATCTAGATGCATGCAACATTGCTTCAAGACACATTGAGGAGGCTTCCTGCTTTTTATTCTTTGGTTTCATGTACTTTTAGTAGGGGTGAAAAATAAAACTGATTCTATCACTGTCTTCTTTCTCCATATCTAGGTGAGCCTGCTAAGATCTAACAGGCTTCAGTCTGCTGTACTGAGAGAAAGGAAGGGGCTGTCTCCAAATTAAGGGCCATTTTATGGTCTAACAGCTGTACCGGTAGTATTGATTACCAGGCACCGTGAATTGGCCTGAACAATTTTTTTATGAAGTGAGGAATTCTGGGCCTGCATGTCTGGCGCCAAATGAACAGAACTGTGGCCCGCTGGCTGTTGAGATTTTGATGTGTCCTGCTCACATGCATGTGCCAGCAGACACTATTATTTGATATGCACTGAGCAATAAAATGGTCCATTCTGACTGCAACTAGATATATTGTTAATGGCCAGCTCCAGAAATGTCATCTATATATGTGCTGGGAGTTACACAAGTTTGTTAGAGTTCCTTATGCAGAGAAATTGATAACTCAATAAAATGAAAGTGACTTGACATATTAATGTTGTAAATCATACGTCTGGGCAGCTGCAAGAGTAAAATTGAAAAATGATGATTTAAGAGTGACCACACTGCAAAAAATGTCCATATTCAGAAGTCACCAAGTTAGTACAGTATACAAACATCTTTTATATATAACATAAAAATATTATATAGTGTGTATTATATTCATGTTCAGCTTTTATACTTTGCTTTAATAGACTATATATAATAACTGCACAACTGTTTTCAGGTTTAAAATTGATTTTAGTGTCACTTATTAACTGTTTTAAGTGTCTAAACAACAACCCTCTTTCTGTTCAATACTACAAAACAAAACCTATGGCACACAAATGTAAAATACAGCTATGAAGTCACTCAGTGTGGTTACATGCACTAGTAACGATGTTCCAGTCGACCTTCTTGGGTAAGCTGATTTCTTAACTGATGTAAACAGGAAACTGGAGTTTGGGATTTAGAGAAGAATTAGAATTTGAATAATTAGACATTTATCTCGGAAATTTGATTTGTCTGGCATGTACAGTATGTGGAAGCAGGAGGCCATGTGCAGGACAAAGGTTGCAGACACTCACCACCAGAGGAGCAACTGGGTAATGGGGAGATCATTACACACAGCAATGCTGCCCTTATTTTAAAATCAAGTCCACTCAAAGTCTAAACTAAAACTAAAACCACCACAAAGTGCCCTGTAAACACAGAAATAAGTCACTTTTTAATAAACATTTCTTTGATTCAGACAGTGATATGGAGCATTGTGTCTGTCTCTCTTCAATAGAAAGCGAGGAACCATTCTCTTCTTTTCTCTTCTCGTATTTTTGTAACTTTGTACATTATTTTTTGCAGTGCAAACCGTGGATGTTCTCGGTTCCCAGAGAACCTTATGGTTGTCAGAACAGGTGGCTAGAAGCCGATTTTGGAGAGAAGACAACCAAAATTGAGAACTTGGGAGCACAGGTGTGGGAGTAATCCAATCCATTAAGAACAGAAGATAATCATTGTTTTATAGGAGCATATTAGGGTGCAAACATGTCCAGCATTCATTTACAATGTATGAGAAACCCTGTTTCAGCAACAATAAATCAACCCCATCCCTAGGAGTGACTCAATACGTGTGTGTGAGTTGGTGGGCGGATATGTTTACTAGCGTCTCAGTGTGTGTGCGCCAGTGCTGATGACACAATAGTGTGGCTGGCGTCTGGCTCAAGCAGAGTTATGCAGAAGTTGTTGGTTGTTTTGCTGATCCCCCACTGTCAGTGTCACAAGAAGCATCATCAATCATCAGAGACTGGGGGACCAGACCACCCTCCCTATACTGGTCTCTGTGTCTGCTCACAAACTATACCAGCCCTTATTAGTATGGAGGTTTATTATATGCAGTTCATTTGATGTCAGTTCTAAACAGCATTAACAACAGATCAGAGGCAGTATCTCTTAATAGATCAGGGTCACTTCAGGCTGTCAGTACAGACATGGGAAATGAATAATGTGATATGTTAAACATTTTATACATGTGACAGTGAAGTGATAAACATCAGCACCACAAAAGAACAAGAGGACAGAGTTGCTGCACATTTTCAGGTCCTTTGAACTTAACAAGATGGGTTTGAAGAGTAAAAGCATTCGTCATGAACCGCAACGTCAGCAGTTCACATACGGCGAGGAACTTTTGTTGCTCTTTTGTCAATCTCTATTTCTTTCTCTCACCTCATCTTCTGTCATCTCTCTCTTATCTCTATCTTTTGCTAACAAGCAAACTTTAACAATTTGAATGGCTGCTGAATAAAGTACACCAAAACCTATAAAGTGTAAGCTAGATGTTTCTTTATAGACAAACCAGCGCTATTGAAATATAAAAACTGTTGAAACATCTGTTTTGCATTATGACATAATGCCATTGAGTGATTCATCAATTCAAATAATTCATTAAATTGCAAAAAACATGACCAGAGAACTGTTGAGAGAAGCCATCACATGACCTGGGCCAGTCGAGCCGTCTGTACTGTACCAGGTGTGCTGTCGTCTATTGCCCCTGACATTTGTTATCTGTTAAAAACATCTGGTTTCAGTATTCACTCTCAGAAGAGGAGAAAGAGCGAGAATCATAGTTGGGGGTAGAGAGAGGTCGAGGGGCAGAGTTTGGTTTACCCAACAGAAACTTTTACCAGTTTTTTTTTTCTTTTTTTGAAAGGGCTTATGTCATGTTTTCGTCTTCACCACAAACTTCTGCCTCCCAAAAAGCATTTTTCATATCCATGTTTACAGAGAAACCACACCAGTGCATTGCTGTGAAATGAGTCGTCATATCAGACGTGCCTGACAGGGAAGCTTTCCTCCCCTCAGCACACGAGGAGCAGAGCTCTCTTTGGTCTCTGCCACTGTAGTGGAGGCTGTTGACAGAAGTAGAGACAGGCAAACATATGTTCCCTCCAAAATACGAGGAGGGGAGGGCCTTCTTGTTTTCAAAGAGGCCATTATCGCTGCAGTGTATCACCACCCCTCGCTGTTGTTTGAGGAGGGGTTGTCTCACGGCCTCCTCCCGGTCCCAGCTGAAACTGTCACAGATGACCGATTGAAACCATCTTTTCTGGTGCACAGACATATTTGCACTCCCACACATTCAGATGTTGGCATATCTGTACACCCAATTAAAAACTAATTCATTTTTTTCTCACTGAATCACAGTAGAGGGAGCATCATTTTTAAATGTGAAAGGAAATTTCACATTCTTGTGTATAAGAATGAGATGTAGAGATATTTTAAAAGTCATTATATTACTTTAAAGTTGTAGTACCCAATAATGTTTTATACAATTATGATTATGAAACAGGTAGCCTTCTAAAATGATCTGTAATCTAAAAAAGTAGTCCTCAGATGCTTACCAACCCATCCAAAGCTGCTCCACACATGCACACACAGAGGGGCCTATTACCACAAAATGACAAACTAAATATTTGGGGATGGTGATATCATTCTGCTAGGCCTCATTACCATACTCTGAAGCACAAATGTAGTTTCAAAGACTCCAAATCCCATCTCATTTGATCTGCCAATATGCAGAGTCTGTCCTCCAACTGCCAGAGCCATGCCAAAGCAATTTGTTCCTTATATTGCTTTTGGAAGCCAATATGTTTTAATTAAGGCATTACATAAGCGAAAACAACACCATAAATAATAGTCTTTCCCCACCCATGACAAAGGAATTTCATCAGATCTTTATTTCTCAGTCATGGCATACATTCTTCATTGAATAAACTAATGTAATCCTTGAAGGAGGAAAATATGGTTTCTTATAAACAGTGCAAAAAAAGTCTTATGTTTCCTTGTAATCACTCCTAACTGTGGTGTAATACTTTAAATTGGGTCCAACACACTTGAAGCCAGACTTACTTTTCAAAAATCCCGCTACTGAGCTTTTCACTGAAAGTAATGTCACGCTGTAATTCATCCAGTTTCATCGTGAAATGTACAGGTACATCTTTCTTGCATTATCACGAAACTCCGTTCACACACAAATAGTTGCTGACACAGGTCAACACAGATTAGGTGATGTTGTTTAAATGGCTCATTAATAATGTGGTCTATCCTTGCTTGTGATCCCACAGATTAAGTCAGCATGCAATGTATTTGTCCATGGATTATATGGTCCCATGTTTTCAAGGACACTCTTGCATGCTGTGAAACAGTGGAAATTCTAGAAATGCACACAAGCTCTGTCAACATGATAGTATAGTCAGAATGAAAGATCATTTAATAAAATGTGTCATGTCTAAAAGATATATTATATGTCATTGTAGCTAAAAAGGTGAACTTTAGATAGTTGCTTTGAAGATCATGAACAGTTTTACTCGACCCCATCGGACATTAAATCTACTTATTGGCCAGAAAAATACACTGGTTTATCCCTTAATGCTACTCAGCAGCTGTCAAAAGGAATAGAATTTGACAAGTATTGTAATGTCATCATTTATTTCATGATAGGAAGACAAGTGGGATTCATCAGGTGACTTCTCCATCCTGAAAACTTGTCTGTAATGCTACATTGGTTGCTCTGTCATACAGCGGACAGCCCGTTTAAGGCAGCACAGTGGATCGATATTCTGAGACTGAGGTATGTCCTTCTCTGCCAAGACACTACACACCAAGCCAAACAAGTATAAATGTCTCTGGCCTAACTTATCTGTATCTATAAATAACCCTGCAATACTATTTTTGTTCATTTTATAAAATAAAACAAGCATTCTTGTTGTTTGCCTTGTTGTTTGCTGCTATTCTGTATGTTTCTGTAAAGTCTGGTGAGTACATTACAGTCTTATTTGCATCACTGTTACACTTTATGACCAGGTTGAATCCTGTGTGGACCCTCACTTTGTAATGCCTGCTTGTATGTTGCAGGAACTAGCTTGACATGGCAGCAACATACTAAGTTTTAATTTAAATTTTATTCACTGGATAAGATTACATCACATATATCACTGACATCATCATTGACCCAGTAATATCTCCACCCTAAAACTGAGATCTGATGAACTTTGCTTTTTCACGTAGTGTAGTTTCTTTGTTAATTGTTTGCCAATTTGCTCCTCATCTCCTTTTGCTCATTTCACCACCCAACTCAAGCGAAATCTGAGCTTTATAGAGCTGTGGCACATTTAGTTTTCCCTTTAGCTGACTAGGCCTCCACATTTCCATACATACAGCGCAGTTTCATCATGGATTCATTCTGAGAGCTAAAACAAGCTTTTTTTCTGGATATGACTCAGCTCTGGTAAATGGATTTTCCATATCACTCTTCATAAAGAGGGAGTATCTTTTCCTTCACTCCCTGTTTTGTCAAAGTGCAGACAGCCATACAGAATGAGAGCTCTGTTGGCACCCATCGACGAGACGAGTGTCGCCCCAAACCCAAAGGGATTACATGTGTGTGTCCTCTTTGTTCAGAGACATCTAGCGGCATCTGGCAATAGTCAGTCCCCTTGTGCCCCTTTACGGAGACAACTGTGTTGTGTGATCAGGTTTCTGAAGCTTCATTTATTAAATTAAGCAATGCATCATTGTGATTTGTCTGCCTTTTTTTATACTGGGGAGAAACATGCAGCTGAGAACATATGTACATGGCCCTTCATACTCTGTAAACATGAAATTACATTTATATACAACTGGACTGCAAAATACTGTTTGTAGTGCGGGAAACATAAAATCAGCTTGAGCTAAAGATTTAATGAGACAAATCATAATTTAGCATTTAAATGCTTATAAAACTTCTAGTCTTGCAGTATCTAGTAATATCCACTCTATATGATTAGTAAACTTTAAGCAGTTAAGCAACCAAAGTGCTTTTTGCCCAAACCTATTCAGTAGATAAGAGCCCAGATGCAGACCCCAGTCCTAAGAATGACAGTTACAAAGTGCACTTTGTATGTCCACTGTCCACCCCAGCTATCTTTAGGTTAAGTACTAATAAACAACATAGCATTAAAAGAACCTCACTAGCTATTCTTATTTGCTGGTGCAGTTTAATTGCATATAATGTAAATGTAATTTCTGGGAGACAGGCTTGCATTGTGAGACAGTGAAAGGGAGGGAGAAAGAGATCTGGGGAGTGAAAGAACTAGAGGCACGGGGAAAAAGAGAAGGAAAAAGTGGCAAAGACAGAAAAAGGGAGGGGGATGGAGGCCCTAGTGCTTCTCTTCTCCTCCCTCAGTATCACCTCAGTGGGAGAAAACAACCTTCTGCCAAGTAGTTTCTCATCATTTGTTCGATTTCTGCTGATCCTACTTTATTTTGATTAAAAATAACTTGGAGGAAGCGCTTTGCGGTTTTACACCACCTGCTCTCTCCCCCACAGTAGAGCATCAATTTTTCTATGGAGACATACAGATTTCAAGTATCAAATGTTTGAGTTTCATATGAGAGAAAGTAAATAACAAATGCATGTTGTGTAAACTAGCAGACACATACAGATCTGACATGAAGGAGAATGATGGAGAAATCAAGTCCTTTTGTGAAGGAACGAACAAATCCAATGACTTAACTGTGATAAAAGCTAATTTCCACTCCCCATTCAAAGCATTTGTTATAAATACCACTGAAATTAAACTGGTTCTTTGTATCAAATAATAGTTTAAGAATATTTGGAATTCAGTTCTGTGAGATTTGCTGTGTTCTTTAATTACAGCTGTGTTTCAGAATAGTGTTTTGAACCAAACCCTTTTAAAATCTAGTCAGATGCAGCACAAAAGGAACAGATTTTATGTCAACTGTAGCTTGTTGAAGCCTTTGGCGTTGTTTACATGATGGCTTTGGCTGCTATTTTGAGATTATGGACGTCATCAAAGGCACAGAGGATATTTGTTATTCTCTGTGGCTATTTGCTAAAAGTTTTATTATGAAGAGAAAACATGAAAGTATATCTGATTGACTGGGAGTGTAGGCACTGCTGAGAAACGGCTACAATACTAAAAGCCTAATCATGAATCATCAGTCTAAGACATATTTTCCACACTTCTATGAAATGAATATACTATATTGTTCTGGAGCTGGCTTTAAGGCAAGCTACACCAACCATACTAAGTCGTGCACCATATTGTTGTTTTATAGGATGTAGTCAGAAAAGGGGGTTGTTATCTCTGATAATTTAGCACTTTATGGTAAAGATTTAATAATACAATAATATAGTATGTATCTAGGAAAAGTTGCAACCAGCTGCAATTGTAATCTGAAAGCAATAAATAAAATACATTTTTAATGGAAATCCCTTACGAAAAAGAAGTATATTCAAGTATACTATTAGTATACTTCGTTTAAACTACAAATGAAAAAGTATACTTTTTATGTACTTATCAGGGGAAAAATAAAAAGTAGGCCAATTTAGTCCCCAGAAGTATTATAATAATATACTAGAAGTACATGGAAGCATATTTGCTATACTTGAAGTATACTTAATAAAGTAAACTTTAAGTATACTTAAGTATACTTTTTTGTAAGGGAAGCAATAACAAAGTGCACTCAAAAAATTTTCATTTTAGTCTCAGTTCCCACAGTCTCCTACTTTATGAAAAAAGATTAATACATATTATAACTGTTATTGTGGATTAAACATGTTTATAAAGTTTGATTGAAATGTTACTATAATGTGTATTCTGGAAAATGACACTGGATTATGATCGATGGAAATGAAAACTAAAAAGGTCAATTCAGTGAAATACTATGATAAACCACTCGCAGATCCACCACAGGTAAATACAGTAGAAGCCAGTTCACACTAGCCGCTTTAGATTCGTGCCCACACTACAGAAGCAAACTTTTTATTCACACTACAATTGGGGACAAACACACATTCCTCACATCTTCACAATAGGAAGATGTGAAAGAAATACAACAGCACATGTAACTGCTACGGTATGCTAGAAAAGTGTCAAACTGGTGGAATAAGTTTACACAAGCTGAAATAAGACGTTGGTTTACTTTTCTGGAACATGCACAGTTGGTGTACTGTGGCTGTGGATATTGCTCAGGACTCAAATTTTTGCACATGCATGTCTGTACAGAGTCCATCCTGACTATCATGGACTAGGGTGGGGACACGGACACAAACACGTGGAAAGTATAAACAGGCCTTGACTGGTCCCTGACTTTGGCTACGTACAGAAATGTTCTCATTCATTTAGTAGAGAGGTGAAGCAATGACGTTAACTCATAATTTCAAATTATATATGACTTGTTAAACATACGTTAGACATTTTATACATGTACACAGTAAATGTAGAGCTACTTTACAAATTTGATTTGTGAGACGAATCCAATATCAGAAGCTGTTAATGATGTTTGCAGATATGGAAATGTAAAGTAGCTCTCCCAGCAGAGCTAGCACAGAGAACAATGAAATTACATTAATCATAAAGAGTTAATGTACCAGTGTAGGTTGTTAATTTCACATGTAAGCGTACCATCTGTACATTTTCCGTCAATGAAGTTACATTCCTATATTTGTCATATTTAATCAAAATTTTATTAATTTGTCTAACAGAGCAGTGCTTCAGAAGAGGCTGCTGAACTGAAGGCTGTGTAGCCGCCAAAGCATCATCCCATTAGTTTGACTTTATTCTTATTCCCATCAGGTCGTTTGACTGTGAATGAGTATGAGAAGGAGGCCAAGAGGTCACTGGTGACTAATTTTCTGAGCACTCACAGATTGTGTGAGTAATGGAGCACTTATTGCATTCGCTCCCCCATCACTGCAAACAACCCCCAAAAAATCCATACAAATTCCCACACGTAAGATCGTGCCCGGGGAAAGGAAGAAGTGGCCCATCTTTAAGAAATATCAACCAGCGTGGAATAGGCCTAATGTGCAATTTCAAATCAATACCTTAAAAAAAATACCCATCCTACCTATGAAAGCATCATCTAAATATCAATAGGGCCTCTTGGTCCTTCAGAGAGAGTTGGTTGTAAGGAGAGACAGATCCGAGGTGCTTTGACCAAGGATTTTATTCTGTCTATCCAGAGGAATCGGGTTCTCACTGCCTCTCTTTCAATTTTAATACGGTACCATACTTGGCGCATGAGGTTTATTAAAGTAGCGTAGTGTCTGTCAAGCCAGGTGTAGCTTCAATCCTTTCATATTCTAAGTAAATCCCAAAGAAAGGTGTTGAGGATACCAACAGAAGAAAGCAGGCAGGAAGAGAGGGAACCAGAGGGGGGTGGGCATGTTATTTTTCTCTCTCATCTGCCCATGTACCATATTCCTTTTCCCTTTTGCAATACTGTGGATTTCAAACTAGTGCTACTTTGAAAAAATATATAGCATCTGTGCATTTCTTTAAGGAATATACTGGATTTTCTCAAAGATGACCTGTTACTTCCACAGACCTACACTGTATCATGGAGACATGCCATATAATCAGTCAAAGAACCAATTGGCGACATTGTGGACTTTATACTGAATATCAATCCGAACAACAAGTAAAAAGTTTATTATGTCACCACAAATCCTTTACAACCTTTCTCCCATATTATATCTGGGCCTGCATTCAGACTTCAACATTCAGAATCAGGAGATGAAAGAGGTTATTTATTAAAGAAAGATAACTTTAGATATATTAACATTTTCTCCCATTTAAATCATTAGATTTAGATTAGGAGTGTATAAGATGTGATCAGTGTATATATTTATTTTAATTTATTCATCCAGCCGGTCCTTGGAAAATGTGTTATTTCAAAAAGGTAATTAATGTCTCTATCTCTGCCATGTCTTGTGTTTGCTCATCTCTTCCCATCTGGATTCTATTATGGACAGGATTCCTTCGATAAGACCGTCAGGAGCGGAGAGAAGGAAAGAGACAAGAATGGAGACAGTGGGGAATCTGCTGTACTTCAGAGCACACTGACGCATGCAGGGAATTTGACAGAAATGCCTTCATTTCAGTAATATATCTTCTTGTGCTTTTAGTCACATTGTAATTGGTGACATGGGTTTATCGAAAATAAGATTCATACATAAAACCACCAGTCTTCGTGTACAGGAAGTTGTTTCTGAATTTCTGTACCACACAAGTATCCAATCATTCATGTACAATTCATGTATCATGCCTGATGATTTGGTACCAAGTGCACACCCAGTATTTCCTTCCCTGTTACCTACTGTGTAAGTTTCCTTAGGTTGCTTGACACAAATTCGTAAAATTATTTTTGTGCAACTCATATCACATGACAGTGATCATTAGTTGTAGCCAATCATATTGTGCTGTGCCAGCTGATGCAAGCTGCTATACCTGACATTTGTTAATAAAAAACTGCCTCATTTGGGTTTTTGTCTATCTAGTGATCTAGATCTAGATCTAGTGAACCTAGTGATTCAGTGAAGCTCTAAATACTGAAGCAAATTGCAAATTTTTCACTTTCACTACATTTTGAAAACTGTACAATATCATTCTGCTGTGTCAGACTCAAAGCTGTCTCATTAATTGCCTGCTTCGGTCAAGGTCAGAGAAAGCCGTAATGGTGACCCACGGATGACCCCTGGATGACACTGGCTGCACTGGCAGGGGGCCCTTTCCAATGCTACGCATTGCATGAATGCCATAATTGATTGGTCTAAACAGAACATCTAAGTGAAGTATTGACACCAGGTTTCATGTCCAGAGGCAAAATGGTGTCTAAAAAACTGTCTAAAATGAAATGTCACTTCAGTCATAGATTTTTTTTTACTTTTCACGCAGTCTTCATCATTCAAAGTAATGATAACATAATGATAAAATAATAACAGCAGAATATGACTGTATGCTCTGATCCTGTTAGCGTGACAATGTTTGACCCTTGGCCACCGACATGTTTTATTTAATAATGTGGGAATTTTCTACTGTTTTGCTTTCATTACAGTCTAGGAGGCTAAAGCTGAAAACAGAAACAGAAAGCCAGTTGCTTTAAAGCTTGAACTTTACCGCCTAACAACTGTCGGGATGCAATATGAGCATCTGGATTTAAACTTTTTTTTTTTTTTTTTTAACAGGATGTCTGCTTAATTCGGCTGTATTTTTTTTTCTCTCTCTCAAAATGTGTGCTCTGTTTTTTGTGTTCCTCAGTATGCCGAAAGTCTACAACTTTACTGGTGACCACCCATTGCATCCCAGGATCATGCTTACTCTGGGGTCCAGAGATTTAGGCCGCAAAGGAACTAAAGCCAAAAGCCGCAGGGGAGTATTTCCAAGGCTGGGATGAAAAGTATGGCTCAAGCTTGGGAGTCACAGGGACATAACGAAAGGGAGGGGAGGGAGGGAAGGGTACAGAAGGGAAATTTATTTCTGTTCTTTTGCTTCTGGGCCAGTCCACAGGCCCATGTATCAAAAAGACCACCGCGTTCGAGATGAGCCGGTTGGTCAAGTCATGCTAGAATGCTCAATGAAGTAGACCTGAATAATCTTCAGCAGATCTGATGAAACGCTGTTTTAAAAAGAGATAAATATTAGTCTTTACGAGTTACTGTGAGTGCAGCGATTACACATTGATTTGTTGCTTGAACAGTTAAATACTGAAACAGTAGTGGATATTATCACAAACTGGAAAACATATTTTCCAAGAACTTTAAGGCCGCTCTTTATTATTCTTGTCTTTAGGTTTAGTTGAACATACAAAAACATACTGAAGACTTATTATCAATTTTCCCCAGAAACTTACACCCCAAATTAAAGTACTGTCTTTTATATTTTATTAACTCCAGAAACTCTGCATAAAAATCTGTGAATAAAAATTTAAATACATCGCACAATCCATGAAAGCACAATTTTTGTCTATGTCTATGACACATTTTCCATGAAAGTATGAACCAAAAAATCAATGCAGCTTAGAGACAGCCGCTGGCACATGATGCATTTTGGGAGGAGCCACTGGAAGCTGTTTTTGCTTCAGTGACGCAAGATCAACATTTGTCTCACGGTAGTGGATAACTGAGAAATTGAGTGGATTTTATGTGGGAGTCAGATTTCATCGTCTTTCTTCTCTTTCCTCAAACACTGGATCCCAAAGCAGATGTGCCTCCGAGGCACAGGGCATCAGGTTGAAGGGTGCAGGCCAGCTTCAGAGTTGGTGTTAGGGTTAAATTTAGAGGTTGGAGGTCGGATGAAGGTCAGGGTTATGGCCGGGGCGAGGTCATGGTGAGGTCAAAGTATCCAGCACCCTTAGGGCAGCATTTAAGTGGTTACTGTTTACCTCTGTGTCCAGTTAAAGACATGTCATCCAACTATAAGGACGTTGTTTCACTTTGTCAATTAGTCGATGAACAGAAATGGACCAGCATTTATTTTGTAACTGGTTAATTATCTCAGTAATTTTTTTCAAAAAAACATTTGCTTGTTCAGGCTTCTCAAGTGTAAGATTGTTAAATTCTTCTTTATCATGAGAACAATTTGCATATTTTGGGTTTTGATATAACAATTAGTTTGATGCCTTCGAATTAAGACTGAAATATTGCTTGTTATTCTATTACATAATCACAAAATTTCCCAGAACCTCTTACTTCTGTATTTCCTGATTTCAAATGTCAAGTGAAAAATTATTAATGTTTCTATGGTGTCCAGTTGTTGATGATGTCACCATTGACTTTCGCCACTATGTCTGGTGTTTCCCTATTCTCAGTGGCTGCGGCATGCTGGGAAACCTTACACCATCCAGAGTGAGGGACATGGGAAGAGTCTACACACATGTGTCATGCTGGGGGGCACAGACAGTGCGTCATATCAGACAGCTTCCCTGCCATGTGCCCCTACCACAGGACAGCAGCGGCTCCAAAAACCAAAATTATACTTCCCAAAGACGAGGCAAAGACAGCTAACGCTTGTGCAGCCAGACTGAGAAACAGTCCAAAACACTGTTGGGCATCTGAGAACAGTTCAACACTTTGACAGTAAATAGTCTTTATAGTGTTTCATATGCGTTCGTGCCAGACAAATCCACTTAGTGTTTCCCTGAGTAGCCAGACCAACAACATTATGACAGATTAGGAAAAGAAAAGCTTGCTTTTTAGTGAATTTTAAGCAAATATGATATATAAAATATGCTTGAGTTTACTGATATGAGTCTAACAATAGAAGTGAAATGCTGTTTACAGAAATTACTGGCTTGTAAAAGGTTATGGAAAAGCCTCAGGCAGCAGTATGCAAGGATGCAAAGAAACAGGATGAAAATACTCCACCAATTCATTATCTCTTTTTCATACCATATCTCTATTGTATTAGGAAATCCAACCAGGGGCGTTCTTGGGCTTTGGGAGGCTTAAGATCTCATAAAATGAACTGTCACCTGCTTAGTTATTGGGTGCTTACAAATAACCAAGATGCATAACTTGAGAAAGTACCAGTCCCCTAAACCCTTTCCAGCAAAAAGAAAATAAGCTTCTTTCAATGCATTATTAATATTTTGCCTAAACTCAGTCTGGACCGAACAGCAAACTGGATTAGCCAAAGGAATTTAATATAAAATTCATGCCTTTTTCTTTTTCTCTCTCACACACATATTCAGTCTGTTGTTAGTTAGAAAGCCACGGCATTCCTCTGCACGCTGACAGACAACATATGAGAGCAAGGGTGGGAGCAGAAAGTGTGTGGCCCCGCTGACTGCCATGTGTTGTCATTTAAAATGACATTTTCTGAAGTTAATGACTTACGCAGGCTTATAGGTATAAATGGACAGTCACTGGTGTTAATTTCATTGGCTGAGTGGGTCCCATAAAAAGGTCATTATGTCTGGTTTGTGTTTAACTCGTGTTTAATTCCGAGCTTTAAGAGGAGGGAAGCTGTATTGATTAAATGACAGTTTAACAACTAGTTGTTTAATAAATAGCACCGATGTATTGGACTAGAGAAGAACAAGGAGCCAAACACTGAAAAGATGACTTGAAATAAGCGTCTGGCCTGACACTGGAGATGAAGAGGGTGGAGAGAGACAAAATGGAGGCTGGGATACTTCAGACTGATGAAAACCCCCCCCCCC
>OMLM01005375.1:16716-30090 GCA_900302695.1 Helostoma temminkii | reverse complement strand
TTACTCAAGTAGTGTATTAATGTATTAATTTGTGTATTTTTACTTCATCCATTCAAAATCCAGCCAGCTCAGTTGGTTTTCATATTTCAACCATAAAGGGAATTTCGTTCTAAACCTGTGATGAAAAGTACAATATTTAAATAACACATATATAATAACATGCTTAGAGATACTTTAACTCCGCTATAGGGGTGTAACGGATCACAAAAGTAACAGATCTGACTGGATCACAGATTCAGTGTGATGGCTTAGACACCGCAAACAATAATGAAAATCCATAATGTTTGAATAAACTGTTAAAATAGTTAAAAAAAACTTTTTAACAGATTATGGCCTTATCTTCAGCAGTAAACATCCCAGATAATTTGGTAAAAGCTTAAAGTTGGTCTGATTCTGCAGCAAAAGGCTACTTTAATGCTGTGGTCATAAGTTGCTCCGTCTTCGCTCCCTGTCGATTACTATACGTTCAGCACATTTTCCTGTTCATACACATGTACACATGGAGCAGAGTCAGCACACCTCCACCCTTCAAGAACTGTGGCTTCATGTGACCACTGCATGTCTCATAACAGAGGAAGGCCTGACTGAGATCAAAACAAGAAAAAAAGAAAGAAAGAACAGAAAGATAAACATCGACAACAAAAAAATGTGAAAGTCTGCAGGTCTAGGGCACAATCTCTGACACCAACAACAGAAACTCCAACCACAAGGTCAGTGTCTTGGTTGTTAAGTTACGCTGCTAGGCCGAGAGCACCCTGATAGAAAAAAGAGACTGCCCACAAGTAAAAGTGCAACTTCATGACAAGACAATTTGCAAACGAGCACCACAAAGTCTTAAAGGATAAGCATGGTGATGACATATTTATTCTCATCATCAACAAAAACACAGAAACTACCAATACAGGGATCAAACCAACAAGTATCATCCCTGTAGCCACATCATTACATAGCTCATTCTTCTGTCACACAGAAGCTGTCACAGCCACGCTAGAGGCAGTGACAGGCTCTACTGGGCTAAATGCTAACACAGTGTCAACCTAAGTGATAGACAATTTAAATTTTTGACCTGCTGGTGGTTGAAGCATGAACATAAGCTAACTATGACTATAACTATGAACATAAGCTACACACCACCACCACCGCAGCTGAAATAAGTTGCTGTAACTCGTGTTTTCATAACACTTGAGAAAAACGACATCAACAATGTCATCACAGACCTTTTCGTGGGATTTGTTGACAATAAAAAATATATTGTACTTTAAAAAGTAACCCAAGTTCTACTGCACACTTGAATATTTATTATTTTTTTATACTATTAATAGGAAAGTACAAACACACATTGTCAAGGTAGCGCAGCATTCGTTGTCACCTCTGAAACACACTTTGCACTGCCATAAACCACATGTGAAAACACCCCACAGCGGGCACATGATTTGCTCTGAGTATATATAAATAAATGTGAAGTAAAGCGCCAGAGATAGAAAAAAGGAAGCATGTGTTTGTGAGCTCTTAGAAACGTGTTTTTGTGTGTATGTATAGACATGAACCGATGAGACTTACTACTGTGCACAGTCGATGAGCTGATATTCATTGGACCTTTCCCAGCAGGCCCGCACACCGTCATCCTGCCAGAGGATCTTTGCATGGTCATAAAACTCCTGGAAAGAGAAAGAGGAATCTGGATCAACACCATAGCGCACCTACAAATAACTTGAAGTCAGGGTCTTGTTTTGGACCTGAAATAAATGTGGTGTGATGTTACAAAGAGATCTGGATGAAAAGTGCCCAGTGTGTGTCTGAGTACAGCAGGAATCTGAAGCGGCAGCAGTGTCCACATGCAACATCATATAAAATGTTATTCTTACATGTTTTATATTTTTTTCTGGGTGTTCCTGAAAGGAAAAGAGAAGAAAAGCATAATCTGCAACAATTTTGTTAAAGGAAAACATTATTTTGGAGATTTTTTTAAGCAAAAGTGTAAAAAAAAAAAGTAAACTAGTTCTTAGTTCCAGCTTCTTAAATGTGAGTATTTAATGCTTTTCATACATTGTCATATATGATAGGAAACTGAAAATCTTTGGGTTCTGAGCTGCTGGTCAGACAAAAGACAACAGAGGATACTAAAAGGACATTTTCCCTTTTTTCTGACATGTTACAGACAAGACAGTCAACTGATCAATTGAAAAACAATAACCAGATAAACTGACAATGAAAATAATAATCAGCTGCGGCCATTAAAGAGAAGAGCAGAGGACTGAATGTTGTTAATAATCACATATAAACTAAACGTCATGCAACAAAAAATCCAATTCACACATTATTGTATTGTAAAAAATGTTAATGTTGGGTCGACACGTCTGTGCAGTTCATTATGACAACATGACTTAGAGCTTAATTTCTCACCTGAGTCTCAATGGATGAAACATTTTAGGACAGATGGAAGGAAGCAGTGATAGTCCCTAACTTAGTTTAAAGTTTAAGGCCGACTGGGAGAGCAGCAGCAGATGAGTGGGCTCTGACAGAGGCAGGAAACAGAGCAGTTCACCGAGTTCATGAAGAAATGGAGAGCTTTGTACTGACACAAGGCTTGGCTGTCACTACACAGGGGCCTATGTCTTCACTACAATCTCTAGTTGGTCACATACAACGCAGTCAAGCACAAATTGGCTCTTATGAGCCAGAAAGTTAAACTGTATACCTTTAAAAATACTTAATACAGCTGAGAGAAAGCAGGATTTGGCACTGACCACCATGTCAATGACGGATATTCATAAGTTTAGAAAACTGGATCGGCACGCCGAGATGATTACACGAGGTGATGCTTGATGTCCGAGAATAACTAAGTGTTGTTTAGTTTAGTTTTTTCCTTGCTTTTGTTTTGCTTTTAATTACTTGATGACATTAAACTAAAGCCTGAGTTAAGCAGTCAAGCTAAAGGTATCCAGCCAATAATGAAATCAATGAGAAAGCTTGAAAGAACAAGGTTAAAAGACCCATTCAAAGAATTAAGGGTATGAGTGAAATTTAAGGAGTCACAACAAAACAAAAACAAACAAGGAGCTCTGGACCGAACCCTGGATTTGGAGAATCGATACACCCCTAATGAAAACCAGTTGAAGTGAAAAGTCCTTCTCACTAAGTGCAGGAATTGATTGACATTTATGTCTGTATTTCCCAGTCAAGTATAAAGTTTTTGACTTGGCTGACAGAAAATGAATCTGGAATAATCGATTATTCATTCAACACTTGATGATTCTCACTCCTCAAATGCAATTTGTTCCTTTTCTTGTTCTTTATTGCAAATGAAATATTTTACATGAGATGTGATGACATCAATTTGGGCTTCATTTTCAACACTGTATAGATAAAACGATTGATTATATTATTATGAATTATCTTTTAATCATTAAGCAAATAAATATAGAAAAATATTAATGATGATTTAATGAATGGCTGGTTGAATTATTTAAAGCATAAACAATTAAGAAAAAGCATTTTTTTGTTTGCCGTTTCAGATTTAGGAGCAAAACTTACACACAATATTATGTATGTACGTTGTAAGATAAAATATTTCACCTACCATGTGGCATATGACGGGTATAGTTTCATTTACACTGTATGATAGGCAGCTGGAAGAGACATTTAAAATGAGTTTTAAAAGAGTTTGGAGAGTTTTGTTTGCATGAACATGAGGGTCCTTCCTCTGCTGCTTCTCCTTTTTCCTATTTTGCTTTTGTGAAATCTAGAGTTTTCAGAATAATGGGTGTCGTCACTGGGAGAAACGAAGCTGCGGACAGGGGGCATGGCCCCATCAGGCTGCAAGAGGCCTGAGTAACAGTTGGAGATCTTGTAAAAAGGCGTGGTGCATTAGAAAAATTTAGAAAAAATGCGTTTGGTGGTAATATCTGCGAAGGTTATTGGTTAGATATGAAGCTCCAAATAGAAATCAAGAGAAGAGTAAGGAGATTAAATCTAGGCCTTGTGCTTATTCTCTGTGTCTTCCTCTTCTGCTGAAGGCAGAGTCAACCAGTCCAACTGGTTTCCAGTAGGCCCTGAGGCCAGGCGAGGGGGAGCGGGAAGAGGAGGAGGTGGTGGAGTCGCAGGAGAAGCTGAGCCTCTCAGTTTTCTTTTCTATTTTCTTTCCTGAACATCCAACTGATCTCTTCAACAGGAGGAATCAGTTAAGGCAAAGACAAACTTGACTTAAACTTTTACGTGCTCCAACCGTCCACCACACACACAAAAGACCAAGCTCAGTATCGTATCAAAGTGTGGGTGACGTCTACCCCCTATCGAGACCTTGCAGGTCTTCAGTGGAAGTGAAGTGATGGACTGAGAGCCCAAGGGAAGGGTCAGCTCGAGAAAGGCCTGCATAATAAATTTGCCATGACGTAACAGAGATAATATCTCGAGACTCAGCTGCTAAAGACAAATCTGCACAAAAAACAACCAGTTCTGAAACTTTGGTGCTTGATATGCACACAGCAAACATACTTTAACCCATGTCAGAAAACCAGTACTGAACTTCGTCATTCAGTTTATTAAAAATAATTTTCCACAATTTAACATCATCACATCAACATATATTCTCTAAAGGCTTAGCGCTAAAGCTTCTTTAACAAAGCAAAATCAACCAAGACGTAACAAAAATGTCTTTATGTACTCAAAACAAATTCAAACAAATGTTCCAGCAAATCAAACAACATATGTTTAAAAAAATTATTATATTTAACAAAAATTTAAAACAAATTAACAGATTAAACACAAGGACTTCAAATGATTATTTTTTCTATTAATTGTTAAGATAAATTCATACTTTCTGCATCCGTGTGTCTGCGTATTTATCCGTAACATAAATTTCACCAGTCACCACTGTGAGGGCCGGGATGGACTCTCTACAGACAGAAGTGTGCAACTTACTTTGTGCACAGACCCTCAGATCCACAGCCCTCGAGAAGAAAAGTAAATCACGCGTCATACACATGCTGCTTTCTTTCTTTCATTTCTTCACATCGTCCAGTCAAATACGACAGAAGAGCGCTTTGTTTCACTGCTGCTACCGTCCAGTTACCATCGCGTTCTGTACTGAGCATTGAACTGTGTATGTTAACCGGTAAATAAGTAACACGTTCACCCCTGTAGTGTTGGTAGCAAGCTGCTATAGTGACTTAACCTTAAGTCTATGAAAAAGTCAGAAAAAAGTGAACGTTGTCATTTATTATTTTATTCATTATCACTATGTCCCACAATGATAAACATGATGCAGAATTGCCAATTACTATCAGATTTTTTCTCTGGTTACTGGTTAACAAACCAATTCTTCTATCTAGTTTAAACTTTTAGTGAAGTTTCGTTAAAAATGCGACAGCGAACCCACCAGATCTCAACCAAACGTTACATTAAATAGTATTGTCCATTAATAGAAGTGTACCGTTTTCTGTTTACTCTGAATCTCTACAGCCTTATTATCATTTTTGTCACTTGACCAATGAAATTAGTTAATTGAATGGCAAACACAAACCGTGACGCAGAGGACGACAGAAAACAAATATATGTGGAGCAGCAGTGGGACCAGTGGCTCCCTGACAGGCCGCCAAGAGGAGACGGCGGCTCAGGGGTGTCCCTCTGAGTCCCTGTGTTTTGAGAGAACGGGTCCCTCTGGACACTTTTAGCAGACAATCAGTGTTAATTGGTGGTGTGAATCTCTCAGGTGAGAAGCTCATTCAATTGTCAGACTCACAAGTGGGAGCACACCTGCTAATTACTGAATCACTATGAAACACAACAGTGGACTGAAGAGGGCTACAGAGTCAGGTACCTCACTCACCTACGACACATCTAGCCTGGACCCCTTCAGGACTCAACAGTCTAGATCTGACAAACCATGCCATTTTGAGTTGCATATTATTTACAGGATAAATCATTTGGTTGTCAAACTGATCTGAAAGCTGTGAACGTATCTCTCAGAGTACGGTGTTAAGAGTTAATCTAGCCAAACAACAATCCAGAAAATATTCACACTTAAGAAGATGGAACCAGATCATTTTTGTTGCAGATTAAGTTTCTATTAACCAACAAACACTGATGCAATAATAATCAGTGAGGTGCAACTTACCGAAGGAAAGTCAAAATCCTTCTGGTTTACTTGGTTCAGGACATAATCGATGCGGGCTTGGTTTGCAGGACAGGCTAACTGGCATGGCGGTGTGAGTGTAGTCATGGCAGCCACAATCGTCTGGAGGAAGAGAACAGGACAATAATGCAGAAACCTACCAACAATCCTGCATTTCACTGCGCTACATAATAATCTTGAAGAAAATGGTGATCAGTTAATAAAGTCATAATTTATCATGACTTAGATTTTCATTCTCAGATATTTTATAGATATTTAATCAATTTCACAGCTCACACATTAAGGAGTAAACAAACATCGTTGTGTAATAATTGAAGTTATGCATTACTGTCACTGGTCAAACTCCAGGTTGTATCAGTGAAAATAGCTCAAGAAATCAATTTCTTACCTCTATAGCTTCTTTAATGTTGTTTTTAATATCATGAATTTTCTGTTTTTTCTCCCTGTGAAGAAGAAAGAAAACTCCATGTTATTTTTAAACATAAAAGCACTAATTAAAACACTTAAGCATTACCAATTCCAGGCATGACACTGAACAGTGAATACGATTAATCATTTCTGAAAATTTCCAGCACGCAATAAATTTTCTTTTTGCTTTTTTCTGTTTAGTGCAGGTGGATTTTAGCATAGTTTTGTGCTGTGCAACATAAATTTCTCTGGTATCTCTTTGTCGGCCTGGAGGTAAATTATATCAGACATCAGTATTATGGATGCTCCAGATGCACAGATACCTTTATTTTGCTGACTCCTGAATGTTGTGTACTTGCTGATACCAACAGCAGAACATGTCTTTATTTTGGCAATGACATTTATTAAGCTGAAAGCAGCAGAGTGGGGGTGTTAATGTAGAGGACTGCCCAGACTTACTGTACATTTTTGTTTTAAGTTCAGTTTTAACTGCAACCTACAATCAGCACAGAATAGAATCCAAAGTATTACAACACAATGATATGCTCCATATTTTGTCCATTTATTGGACTGAATTTCAACATCGCAGCCCTCAGTTTATGCAATCTGTGGTCTTCACTGATACCAGAAGTAAACGTTTAACGTCACGTAGGTCTTTCAGAATCCAGGGCTGCTGTTGAATCCTTTCAAAAGTCCTGACAAACGATAAGTTTGGTAAGTTTGACTGGAACTCAGAGCTGCTTACACAACCAGGTACCTGGATGGTGTCATTTCTCCATTAGTCTGTTTCAGCGCAATACACAACCGTGCTTTAAATTATCATGTGTTACATGCAGGGTGCACTGTGCACTGAAGCCAGGACTATAGTAGTATTTGAAACTGAAAATGTTGCATGCATAAATTTTACCAAAGACGTAAAATATCAGCATAACTGCATCACAGCGTGCTGCTGTAATAGAAACCTAAATCTGACTAAGGACGTTGTAGAGGACGAAGCCGGACAAAGGACAGAAGTGAAGTGATATTTATATTTTCTGTAACACTTATCTTTACTTTTATTGGGTGGTAAAATATTTCAATATATACGCATTTTATTTCTATTGTGAAGATTATTGGTACATTGAGAACATATTAAAACTTATAATTAATAATTATTAATTAAAAAAGCCACAATCCTGATATTTCGTCACCATTTCACTCAGGTCTGGCGTTAAGTGACAGCTGGCTCTCCAGTCAGATAAACAGATTCAAACACACTTTTGCAGATTTTATAAATTTCCAGAAGAATTGTGACACTTGCGACCGATCTTTTCAATTCAATTCAACCCATCAGGTAAGAAAATATTCTTAAATGTGGTTTTCTTAGGTGTCCTCACTTCACTCTTCACTTCACGTCACGATCCTGTAACACTTAACTCTTCCTAAATCAAAGCTGCACACATTAGCTACATCTAGTTAGCACACCAGTAACACACACTGCTCATTGCTGGTGCTAATATTAACTATGATGAAGTGACAACAGAAAAAGGTCTGTGGCCCCAGCTCGTGCCTGTCATGTATTAATTACACACCAGTCACCAAATCACAGCCAATCAACCAATAAACAATGATGTTTTAAAAATCTTTTACAATTCTTGAAGCATTTTCAGAATCCTCTCAGACTTTTCTAACAACCTGGATAAAAAAATACCTCAATCTGCTGGACAGAAACAATATTTTTAATCTTTTCTCATGTAGTAGACTGTGTAACTAGTGTAATTCACCTCAGTATCCAGCACTAAAAAGACTCTACAAGGATTCAGAAATGACTGTACCTCCAGAGTGTTTTTGACTGTAGTTAAATGAGGTTTCAGGTTTAGGAAACATTGACATTTTTTTGTTGTTTTGTTTTCCTTTATCTGTGAGGCTAAAGTTGGGGATACCTAACAGGTACTAAGACTGTTAACTATTTCTGAGAAGAACTCCTGCGGCATGGTAACGGTCAGAAATGTTTAATAGTGCTCCGTGTATTTGGAATTAAAGTCCGCTACGAACTCCGACTTATGTTGCTCCTACCAACATGGCACAATAAACAGGAACAGCTACATGACGTCTGCAACTGTAAAACACACAAGAAAAAAAACCATATCTCTAGTGACGATAAATTGGTTGCTCTAACGTTAGAAATACAGAGATTAAACTATCTGTATATGATTAAGCTTTTCATGTTTATAAACACTGACTCAACTATAACCAAACTCGTGAACTAGTGATTCCACTTTGAGATTTTTCGTTACAAAACCAAAGAAGCTAAGAAACGTTTTCCTTAACTATCGCTTACTCAAATGTAGCAAAGGTTTATAATGAGAAGCCTCTATGAACTTAGTACTAGTGGCTTCAGAGCAGGGTCTGCTTCACTCTCACTTCCTCATTCCTGCGTTTAACTCCGAGCGACTGCGGTGCGAACGAAGAAAGACTACATTCCTCACACCTTCAGAAAAACCCCAAGAAAGAACACCCGCTTTGAAACGAACCGCCATGCCAATCTCTTCTCACCTCGGCCACACTGCCTCCCTCAATCCTTCCTTATGGCCCTCTCTTGTGTTACTGAGTCACTCCCCATCATCTCCTCCTGTCTTCATCCTCCCAGCACCTTGCACAGACCGGCACTGCCCAACACCCAGAGATGAAACCTTCTGGCCCAACGAAAGCAACAAACCCCGGAGGCTAAACGCAGCACGGGAGTCACAGCCGACTGTGGATTTGTCATTACACCGGAGAGTCAGTGTCTGCGAGGAGCATCTGCTCAGATATAAGCACATCATGATGCTCCTTCTTTAAAACCCCTTTCTAGGAAAACAGATGATTAAGAATATAAAAATGTGGCTTTTATTTCCATTGCATCAACTTGGGATTGAGTTTTAGGAAATTCACAAGACTGGGTGGCTTAAAAACAATGTTTCCATGAAAACCCAAAACAGATAAAGCATTCTTCTTGTGTCACACAACTTTGAGCATTTAATCCAAACCATCAGTCTTGATTTTCTCTATTAAGTTAAATTGTGGAGAGTCTGTCCCTCCATCACAACATAAAAATTAAATTGTTGTGAACTAGCCAGACGATCACTTTAAACCAATTAAGACAACCTTGATATTTACTGCAAGTTTTCCTATTCATTATCAGTACAGTTAAGTATCAGTGTCAGCTTCTTCCTCCGACTGAGGACGACAGTCACTAATTTACATGACACCGGCCAAACTGTATTAACACACATATATTTAAAATCAAAATGATGATCATATTCTGCTTTGTTGTATGAACAAGCCCATTAAAACATTAAAGACACCTCGAAAGCCTGTGTAGCTGTATATACTACAATATTTTAAAAGCAAAGACTACTTGTGTTGTTGGAAATTATTCGCCAGATGTCGACCAACGGTGCAAAATCCAAAGAATAAATGACTGTGCTTTAATTTACTTTTATATCAACTGGATAATTATGATACAAAAATGAAATACTGAAGATAAACCACTGAACAAGGAAACTGTTGCTTGAAAAATGATTCAAATGAGACAGTGATTATGAAAATAGTTGCTGAATTATGTTTAGTTTATGAACAAACTGATCATTTAGCTACTGAATCATACGTTCAGATATGAATCCTAAACTTTCATCTGTGCCTTGTTTAACCTTTTTCTTATAAGTTTATGCCTTTTAAATGTTTAAATTTTATTTGCTGACATTTTGCGTTGTTCATATTAAAGTTCCTCAGTAACTAACTTCCTTAAGTCTTCCAGCTGTGGAAAGTGGACAGTGAACGTCTACCTGCTTGGTGTCATTTATGTTTTCTCCATCACAACTGTCTGTGTTGGTTAAATGAGTGTGTTGTTGTGCTGTTGTTGGTGTGTGTAGGTACAGAGTGAAAGCATGAAGTAAACCAACACTTACTCCGCATTGAAGCCATTAACGTGTAATATTCGCATCTGTTTGACTATCGTGCTTTTCCCGGATTCACCAGCCCCTGAAAGCAGAAACAGGACAGAAATATGAGTCAAAGGAGGTTTACTGTCGCACAAAAGTTATCATGGAAACCGATTGTGGTTTGAAAACTTGTAAGTGTTCAATGGACCCATGGAGGACTAATCTCTTCAGTGTCCTAGCAGAAGATCGGACATGAAAAGGAAGAGCTACAGACTTTCCTCTTTATCCATTAATGGTTTCATCATCAGGGCTTAGTTTCACAATACAGAGCTCCTGTCAGATAGAGCACAAACACACACACACACACACACACCTCAACTTTTCATTTCTTCATAGCGCTGTGCGTTACACAAAAGCAGCACCGCTAGGGCCGAGCAAGATGGCAAGACCTGAGAGCAGCCAATCAAAGAGCCGAGTGAGACTGAAGTCATCTTGCCTGTCCTTATCAGAGTTGGAAAGTAACATGTATATTTACTCAAGTGCTCTTATTGAGTGTAAATTCGGAAACATCCCTCTGCACTCTAGTCACTACTTGGAAACAACGGATTGTTAAAGATTAAAAACAGTGGTTTGCAGTCTTTTTGACTTGTGTCACATTTAAGACGCCTGACGTGTTTTTGCAGCTTCACCAAAGACGAATTTCTCCTCTTAACTTCTGATTTTATAGAAATAAGTGATTGAGATACAAGAAGGTAGATTAAACTTTACTCCACAAAAAGCAGAGAGTTAAAAGAGACACAATAACAATTAGCTTATTTGTATGTCGTTAACCATCTTATGAATCCCCAGACTTTTCTAATTTACAGTATAAATATTACATATTGTATATTATCTTTAGCCTTAGCCTTTAGCTTAAATAATAAAATACTACTTTTACATGAAATAATCAGCATTAACAATCTAATCGTGTCATTTTTCTGCAAAACAACTTCAGCTGCTTTGAACACGTGATTACACCTTACTTAATAATACTTCTGTACTGTGACTTCATGTCCTGAAGGACTATCAGCGTGAGGTACGAGGACAGAAAGAATCTAACTAGAAGACGAGAGAATCTCTGAATCCCCCAGTGATTTTTAGCAGAAATTAGATTTAATTCAGAGCTGATGAACATAAACTTTCTGTTGACCATTATTAATAAAGTTAAAAATCTATTAAATTTAATTTGGGCGTGATAAAATGTTTCTGGGGAAAAGTCCAAGCGAACCAACGAAGGAAGGAGTCAATCCTTCACATCTCGTAATCCAAACATTAGGAGTTAGCTAGGTTAATGGTATTTAGGGTGTAAGTGCATAAGTCTAAGATCAATCTCAGATTAGAACAAGTGAGTCAGTCTTTCAGGGGAAGCTAGTAATCCCAGTGTGCTCTTCGTACTCTGAGAGGTTTAGCAACACACTAGCCCTGGCCTTAGCTTCATACACTGCAGCATGACACGGAGTCCTGGGAGATGACGCTATAAATAATGTCATAATAATGTCGTTTTCAAGCACTGATTAGAGAACATCCATTTACAAAGAGGCTGACATGGAGAGGATTGTACATAAGTGTAGAGTCTCCAAAAACTGCTGAAGTCTAAAGGCATAAATGTGTCAAGGTGAAGGCCTCCTGGGTCTAAACTGCACCCACAAACACAAACACCCACAAATCTTTCAGTTGATCTAAGCGGAGGAAAGAAACAACCGTGCAAAGCGCCTATCGTTGGCCTCCGAGCCTCTGCGTGGTGCCTGAGTGTGCTGCCTTCACACAAACGGTGTCTGTCTGTCCACCGTCTCTCGCGTTTTCTGTAGTCGTGCACCACAATATTTCTGAACGCAGGCCTGATTTTAAACAGCCCTGTGCCAAGATCCAGTGTCGAACCGGTGATGTACTGACATCATGTCGTTGCATCATGTGTTGATGCTGCACCGTTAAGGGCCGAGGAAGCAAAGGATTTTTTCATGGGATGATTATGAAACGAAGGTTATTACATGTGCACAGAAAAAGTGACAATAACCAGCGTGTTGTTTTGTGGGTGCAACAGTGCAGGACAGAGAAGGAGAGGACACTCGGGCCTAAACTGAACACACACACGTTATATTTCACAAAAAAAAACCTACCTAATAGTAGTAGCCGGTGAGTAGCTCGGTAAATCTGTTTGTCTTTTTGGAGCTGCTTCTCTATCTTTTTGTTGGCTTCCCTCTGTGCCTTCTCCTCATTTCGTTGGTCTTCAGTCTTACTATTGCCAAGACAGCCCATCTTCCCAAAAACCCACAGATAGGTTCAGGGGGAGGCAGGGTGGTTGGTTAGGTGGGTGGGAGGGTGCAGGCAGGGAGGTGCTGATCAGAAGAGAATATTCAACCCTAAATTCCTAGACTGGGCCAGCAGAGCAACACCTGGCTCAAAATGGGTGACATTTATGTTGCCAGATGCTGATGAAACAGATGTGTAGTAGACTGTGGGCCCCGACCACGCTTTGGCACAACGATGTGTGGATGGATGTGGATATTCACTGGCAATTCATCAATAGGAGATCAGCCAGAAAGGAGCAGGGTGACGATGCCGCCCTCTCAGACGCTCGATTCCTGTGTTTTTCACTGTAAATCCGCAATGAAGTCATCAACATTGATACGAGAGTGGACGTGAAATTTCCAGCCTTGCAATGCACATGAATGTTTGTCGGTGGTCCTGTTGCTTTAAAGGGTGTTTTAAATTCAAACTCCGGCTTTTTAAAACGTATATATTTTCATGCTGTGTGTTTAATTTTCTTAACAAATGTCTCCTCCGGAGCCCATCTTCGGCAGATATCTCACACTGCCATTCATTTCCACTCACAAACCAAAGCTCTGTTTTTTTTCTCGACCCTTTTCAGCCTCAAATATGTATTTTAGATTT
>OMLM01005375.1:1264-11435 GCA_900302695.1 Helostoma temminkii | reverse complement strand
GGTCAAAATGCTGCTTTGAAACGGTAAATAGTCATATTACAAATGTTTATATTCTGAACCGTCTTTAAATGATTCCTAATGTGTTATGATTTTAAAAGTTTTTTCCTGCCCTTTCTATCATACACTTAAAGTATGTGTGTAAGTTTGTACTGATAGTCATGTATGTGTGGTAAATGTCTGGTTATCTGAAGCTGACCAGAGACATACACTGTCTCTGTTCATCTCTACTACGCTTCCTTCCTATTTTCACTGGTATTGCTGCAGATGTGTTTTAGCCATAGAGTCATTACATTATTACTATGTATTATTTCAGCTCTCTTCCTCTGAAGCACTAGATAATCAATTCATTTTACAAATTTGCTCTTTCACATTGTGTGCACGTAGTTTTACTGTAGGAAGCTAAAGGAATATGAATTACAATATGACCTTTTAGCTTTCAATCTCAAAATGTGGTTTCTTAAAGCTAAACATTTTAAGCACAGCAAAACAGGGCAGAAGCAAACATGCAGCACTGTAAAAACCCACAGTCCCTGTAGAGTATAAACGCAATGCAAACGCCGTTACATAAATATTAATCCATGTTATTACGCATAGTCCATCATGAGCCCATAAGATGTATTTAGCGACTGGGGGGTGACTCCCTGACATCACAGATGACATCATTTCTGGTACGGTATAAAAGACCAGTTGTGGGACTATAGGTTATCAGAGACCCCCAGCTGCTCTGTGTACTGTAGCTCGACCATCATGCGTGAAATTGTACATCTGCAAATTGGACAATGTGGCAACCAGATCGGCTCAAAGGTAGTAAAAAACATTTTTTCTTCTCTGTTATAGAAATTCAAATGTGTATTAGGCCTGACAGTGTTGAAAATGTTGATGAAACTTTAATAATATATATTCTGTTTATCTCCACAACCCACATCAGAACTTATATTGCTATTGTGACGTGAATGCTACCGACAAATCTCTTGTAATTTAAACTACTACTAGTATATGTGCTGAATTTCTAGTCGTGCTTAAAAGAAAATTTAAATGTTTGGCCCAAAAAAATTTTAATGTTCTGACTTAAAAGTCTAAAACATAGTAAACTTTAATTTTAAACACTCACTTATAATCATTTATAAAGTTGTAATGCATACTTGGACACAGTTCGTTTGCATGTTGACACCTACAGCTGTGAGTGACACAGGGTGTTCCCTCTCAAGCATTCTAGGAAAAGATAAGGGCCGGCATGGGTGGGACATTTTTTATCATGGCCACCACAAAACAAGAGAGAAACTATTAGATAATAGGCCTACTTGAAAAACAAAAGTTATGAGACTGCTGTAGTACCAGAATCAAGCTAAAACTTCAAATGGCGTATGTGCATTAGGCTTGTCATCTGTGTCAGCAAGGCACAGGACAGAAAGATCACAAGTAGCTGTGTGTTCTCATAAAGTAATAAACACAGAGATATTTTACAGTCCAGCACTGACTAAAGGGGTAAATTCAGAAGATACTGCCACATAACTACATAAAAAAGTCAAGTATACGGATAGACAGATATACAGACTCAGTCACTTCACTACGTCACCAAAAAGTACACCATAACAGAATAAACATACTGTTTCTAAACGTCTGCATTTGTTTCAAACACCTACATTTAAATGCTTTTCTACAGGTGTGTAGGACTTTTCACTCAACACAGAGTGTGCCATTATTATCACAATAGTATTATATTTCTGTGGTTTCGTTTTTCTAGTTTTGGGAAGTGATCAGTGAAGAGCATGGGCTCAACGCAACGGGCATCTACGAGGGTGACAGCCGCCTCCAACTGGAGAGAGTCAATGTCTACTTCAATGAGGCACATGGTAAAAGAGAGGATATCTACTGCAACACGTTCACTTAATCTAGTTTCATGATCTGTGTACAGAGTACACATTACTCTGAGCTATTCTGAAGATACATGTTACTAAACTGTTAACAATTTTGATTGTTTTTCCAGGTGGGAAATATGTTCCCAGAGCCCTGCTTGTTGACCTTGAGCCTGGCACCATGGACAGTATAAGAGGAAGCCGCATCGGGACCCTTTTCAGGCCAGACAACTTCATCCATGGTGAGACAAGTAACAAAATAGAGATTCTTTTTCCTCTAAATGAGAATAGGGAGGAAAACATACAACTACAGTTATTTATGATACTGTCATAGTTGGTGCTCTGGATAAAAATGGCTTCTGAATACTGATTACTGCTACCTTTATTTGGTTGCTACAGGGAACTCAGGAGCTGGGAATAACTGGGCGAAGGGCCACTACACAGAGGGAGCAGAGCTGGTGGAGCAGGTGATTGACAGAGTGAGGAACGAGAGTGAGAGCTGTGATTGCCTTCAGGGTTTCCAGCTGGTTCACTCACTGGGGGGTGGCACTGGCTCCGGCATGGGAACCCTCATCATTAACAAGATCCGAGAGGAGTACCCCGACCGTATTATGAATAGCTTCAGTGTCATGCCCTCTCCCAAAGTCTCTGACACGGTAGTGGAGCCATACAATGCCACGCTGTCGGTCCACCAACTCCTGGAGAACACAGATGAGACCTACTGCATCGACAATGAGGCCCTGTACGACATCTGTTTCCGTACGCTGAAACTGACCACGCCGACTTATGGGGACCTCAACCACTTGGTTTCCATGACTATGAGTGGGGTCACAACTTCGCTGAGATTCCCTGGACAGCTCAATGCAGACCTGAGGAAGCTGGCTGTCAACATGGTGCCTTTCCCTCGCCTCCACTTCTTCATGCCAGGCTTTGCCCCACTGACAGCCCGTGGCAGCCAACAGTACAGAGCCCTCAGTGTGCCTGAGCTCACCCAACAGATGTTTGATGCCCGCAACATGATGACAGCGTGTGACCCGAGGCGAGGGCGCTACCTCACAGTTGCTGGTGTCTTCCGTGGGAAGATGTCCACCAAAGAGGTAGACGAGCAAATGCTTGCAATTCAACAGAAAAATAGCAACTACTTTGTGGACTGGATTCCCCATAATGTCAAGGTTGCTGTGTGTGACATCCCACCTCGAGGCCTCAAAATGGCATCCACCTTCATTGGCAATAACACAGCCATTCAGGAGATATTCCGCCGCGTGGGTGAGCAGTTCTCCCTGATGTTCAGACGGAAAGCTTTTCTACACTGGTATACAGGGGAAGGTATGGATGAAATGGAGTTCACTGAGGCAGAGAGCAACCTAAACGACCTGGTGTCAGAATACCAGCAGTACCAGGATGCTACTGCTGAGCTAGAATGGGAACCAGAGGATGAAGAAGAGGAAGGATCCTCATCAGCACTAACAACAAAGATTCAGTCTCGGACCGAAGTCAAACTGGAAACAGTGACTGAAATAAGCCAAGAAACTGTAGATGAGTAGAAGACATGGGGCACAAAATGTGGTGTGAAGGTCTGACACCACGTGGAAGACATATGTGAATTTGATCTGAAAAGGAACTATGTTGTAGTTTAACTTGTGCCTGTTGTTATGGTAGATAATCTTTACTTCATGAAATGCTGTGCTGTGACATGTTTACACAATAGTGCTCATTGTCTTGTATGTACTCAAATATTCAAATGATTTATATACTTTATTTTTTGCAAATTAAAGCTTTTCTTTACAGTAAATATTCCAAAAAATAATTTGCATGTATATATGAAATATATTTTGTTATGCTAGTTCTATGTAATCCAAAGCCATAGAAATGAGACAGTGATGTTAACACTGTTTGTCCAATAGTTTTTAGACTTACAGGAAATGTTACATTGATTTTTTTTTTTTGTATCTTAACTTATGACGGTAATTAAAACAGCTAAACCAAGCAGAGATGATTTCTAATTATTTTGTATTGAACCAAGCTAAACTCTGCAGTGATGGACAGCGCTTTGACAGCACAGTGATAGTGACACTGTGTGCACCGTTTCCGCCCACTGTTACGAGCCTGGGACACAGAGATTACACGCAACTTGGCCAGAGAGTCTGCACTTTGAGATAAAGCAAATATGACGTGGAAATGCCCTTGCAGCACTGCAATAAACCAGACTCATTTATGTGCTGGGAACATTATAATGCAGGTAACCTACATGTAACAAATGCAGTGTTGAATTCATATTGGACAATATGGATCAAAATGACAAGTTGGCAGTGGGGTCAAAAAAAGAAGTTCTCAGTTTTACTACTATGTAGGCAGGGCTAATGCTGAACTTAATGACGCCAAAGAAAGAAACAGTTTTGCCCACTCAATAGTCCATTTAGAAACAAAAATCCAGCGTGTACAATGATATCATCATACTGATTGTGCAGTGCAACAGAGACTAAAGATATTAATATATAAAAAATTACACCTAAACAACCCACAAAGCCATGATGCAATGAAATGTCCTGCAATGAAATGCAATGAAAATGTAGTTAAGGAAAAGGTTCATGTATATTTTAATGCAAAAGATGTTGTAATTATAATACAGAAGTAATTATAATAAATAACACGGGATTATATAATGTATTGTAATTAATGATGTGTAGATCACTTAAGCTGTTAATGTTAAATTTTATATAAAGCTAGGTACTAAAGTAATATTACTTTATTTAATTTTTTTCACAATTTGCCGACTATTCATCATTAAAAATGAAATAACTTGTAACTAAAGCTTTAGAATAAACATAATGAAGAAAAAAGAAAACCATAGTCATCTGAAATGTGGTGGGGTATAAGTAAAGTAGCATGAAACTGACTTATTTGTAAAGTACAGTAATCTCAAAAATATACTTAGGTACAGTCATTTGTTAAATGCATTAGCCTAGTTACTTTCTAACACTCCACAATAACCTTCTGTCCTTCTTCCAAGGTTGCAGGGAACTTTCAACCTTCACCGACATGAATTGCATAACAGCAAAGGTTACGACAGCAACACAGATTTCACAGCTGGATAGAAAGTACACTGTATACGGAAAGTGCATTACGGCGAGGGGTTACATTTACAAGATGTTCTGTCTTGCGTTACGTGATTCATCAGCCCTGCAGCTTCAATATAAAACCTTTCTGGCCAGCTGTCCCCAGTGTCCCCAGTAGCAGTGGAAAGCATGCAGCAGACCAGCGGAAGTGCGTAATAAGGCTCATGTGACTGCTTCAGTACAGTGGGAGGGCTTTACGATTGTCTATGAATGTGGTTCAGTCATTTCAGCCAGTGTGACTGTGACTACCTACCGGCTTATCTACGGGTCGATTCCGGCTTCGGTCAACTGGCTAAAATATGAAGATCTGGACGTCAGAGCACATATTCAAGTGAGTAATCTCCGTATGTCCCGGTTGTCAGCGGTTCAGTTTCTGGTTCGGGGTGTTAAACGACTCACGCGTGGTTCATAGCCGCAAACCTCAGTCTCACACGCCGACACTGAAGTAGCTAGCCCAACTAACGTTACAAGCTAACGTTATTGTTACTAGCTAACTAACGCTAACTAGTAGGCTAGCGTAGCGTTAGTACTGACGGTACAAGCTAGTAACGTAACATAGCCACATATTTCTCCGTGTTATAAAATGTTACCTCGCTTTAAAACGAATCGTACAAGCCAATAATGTAAAACTTATAACATCAACCAGTGAAGCATTTTGACTAAAAAGAGACTTGCTAACGGTGAACTCGGTGCTGTCAGTGTCGGGGTCTGGTGGCAAAAAAAAACGTAGTAGTTACGTAACGTTAATTCGCCGGTGTAGACCAGCCCCCAGCGCGCGACCTTTTCCCCACTTCTGCCGTGCCTGGCTGCGTCACTAGGCAACGCCGCCGTGTTCAGACGTTTCCATGGGAACTGTGTCACACACGTCTACTCGAAATAGTGTGTACTAGCTAGCTATTTACTCTATTTCATATTTATTTTATTTCTTGTTTTACTGTATATGAATACATTATTACTCAGCCATTCATGTATTAATAGCATATTACTGTTTCAGTTAGTGAAAGTGGACACAATCTTGCCTGTTCTGACTACTTAAAATAAATATTAGAAGTTTCAATTTGTGTGATGCACTTTCATATTTGTTGACGCCTATGTAAATTGCATGCTAGAAACTAGCTGTCATATAAATGTACTTGAGTAAAAAGTATATTTCCCATTGAAAAGTAGTGGAGAAATAATCAAATATTATGCAGTGGCAATATCAGATATACAGTTACCTCAAAATTGCAATGTAAACCAGCAACTTTAAATTTTAAATTATGACATGTTGGTGAAAATACATGATGTAAGTTTTGTTTGATATTGCATTTTTTTGTTTTAATTTTTGTTCAAATTCTCATTATGTATTTGTATGATTTTTTTTTTTTTTTTAAACGCTGTGATGCAATGATGTGTTTTTTTGTTGGCTTTCCTTCACAGCCATCCTTGGGAGACGGTGACCAAGGCTGCTATGCAGAAATACCCCAATCCAATGAACCCCAGCGTTATTGGAGTGGATGTTTTGGACAGAGGCATTGACAAACAGGGACGCCTCCACAGTCAAAGACTGCTCAGCACAGAATGGGGCCTTCCATCTATAGTGAAATCAGTGAGTGTCATAACCCAGACTGTTTCAGTAGTGTTGGGCATCACTGTCTCATTGCTACAGCAACCTTGAACTGCTTTGGCAATGCTTTGATTGTCCACATGTAAATCTGTGCTGATAAAGTTTTAAGTTTATGCTTGTGGTTTGGTTGCCTATCTTTGTTGCTGTTTAAGCAAATCAGTTCAACAAATAATCCATCAATGTTTAAAATTTAAAAGACCAAATAGATAACACTAGATAATCAAAGTAATTTGGCATTGTGCTGGTAAAATGGCTCAAGCTTGACTGTTAACAATCCAGTTATGTCTCAGTCAGTTCACTGTCAGACATGAGTTCATTTTTCCTGCGTCAGTGTGACCTTAACCTGCACAGCTATTTCTGTCCATGGGTATCATCAGTCAGGTTGATACCCTGAGCCCAGGCGAGTACATGGCTGTGTGCCATAGCTCGTGTTGTACAGGACACGCTAGTGCCATTTCTGTCATTGCGGAGGAGTAACCCATGACAGCATGTGATGCAACTTTCCATCTCTGTGTCAGCTCAGTTAAAACTAGAGGTCATGAGAAGCCAGAGAACTGATGGAGGCTTTTGGACTGCAAGATGTCATTTGAAGTTTTACCTTGTCTCTTTGACTCTTTGACTGTTAATGACTGAGTGTAATTATGATAAGTCTGAAGAAAGATAATTTCCTGCTTCTGTCATGTTTTACTATGTAAATATTGGTTAGCTGTTTGCTGTGTTGACCTTTGCTTAGATGAAGGACATATGAAGCATATTAACATACAGTCGTATGTTAATATGCTAGCTATGTGTAATGAGATTGTCTCAAAGCAATTGACTGCTAATCCTCAGTGTTTGCGTATACACCAGGAGTATCAAAATAGCTTCAGCTGAGGTCACGGAGCTGAGAGGGCCTTGTCTGAGTTGTCAAGTGCAAGGAGAAAAAAAACAAACTTAATTTTTAAGCTCAAACTGGTAGAAAATAAAAATTGCATGCAAATTCATCCAGCTAATTAATGTTCACTGTGAGCATGGCAGCTTCATGTTTACTACATGTAATTCAAAGACGTATGCTTTGACTGGCTGCTACACATTTCATTTCGTGTATTTTGAATTTCTGGCGTAGTCCAGCCACATAGGAGGCGAAAATACAAATAACGAACACATTTAAAAAAGGCATAATTTCAGTGCTGAAGAGGCTGCACAAAATAGTGTCAGTGGCAAGCAAACTGTCTTAGCAGTTAAATTCAGTTTGTAGTAAAGTGAGTCTGTTTCTTTGTCACCAGATCATTGGCAGCTCTCGAACATACACATATGTTAAGGAGCACTCAGTTGTGGATCCCAAAGAGAAGACTTTCGAACTTCAGTCCTCAAATGTGAGTATTTCTAAAATAACACTGACTTAGTGTTGAGCTTTAATTGGCAATATGCATACAGCATACATTATGGTATGATCAGTATAACTGAATGTAGATTTCTTTACTGGAAAAAATCTGCCTGATATTTCACCTCACAGTAATCGACTACTATCAAAAGACACATTTCTTCTTGCCTTGATGTGCTACCTGCTGAAATAGGATACTATTATAGGCCATGTAATAAGTTTTTGTGTTGCATGACTATGAAATGTTTACATTTTATCCACATTTTTAAGAGCATAAACTCTTTTAGTTTTCTAACCATGTTCTATTTTGTAAGTATCAACCACAAACACTCATGACGCATCATGACTTCCATTTGACTAAACACATACTCAGTATGTGAAACATTCCTGGAATTAAGTTCTGCTTGTTACACAGGTTGATAGCTCACTTTTAAACAATGAACATTCACAATAGGGTTTTGTAACTTCTCCAACACACTTTGTCTGTGATTTAAGCCATGACATACAGTATTTTAACACTTATTCATTTGTTTCTATAGATCACTTTCACAAACATGGTGTCTGTGGATGAACGGTTGATATACAAACCACACCCTGAGGATTCAGAAAAGTAAGCTTTACAGTGTGGAGATTTAAAATTGCTCTGACAAATGTTCAGTCTCTTAGTCACTCTGGTTATTTAAGGCAACTTTTGATTGTTATTTTCTAAAAAAAACCCTTTCTTTTAGAACGATACTGACTCAGGAGGCCATCATCTCAGTCAAAGGTGTCAGTCTCAGCAGTTACTTGGAGGGAGTTATGGCCAGCACCATCTCTACTAATGCTGGAAAGGTAAGAGATCCCCTAAAACTGTACGTTGAGTGGGATGTTTTAAGTGGTTTATTTTAAACTGAATCATTAGTTTTGTCAGGACATTATTTACCAGCAGTGTGTGCTAAGTTAAGAAAACCGAATTTTGTGTAATGAAAATGCAAAGAGGGACGTGTTGCATAGCTGTGACTGTTGAAACCCAAAGATAATCTTTCCCTTCCTTCTGTCCTCCTTGATGTACTTCTCTTCTCTCTAATTCTTTGCTTGTTCTTGATCAGGGCCGTGAAGCCATGGAGTGGGTAATCAGGCGACTAAATGCAGAAATCGAGGAGCTAGCAGCCACAGCACGTGGGACCATGCGCACTCCGATGGCTGCTGCTGTCACTGAGAAATGACACTGGCTACTATTGTTCAGCAGAGAATCTGAGAGAAACTGCACGCCAGTACAACCAGCCTCCCTTTTTGCTGCTCTGAAGCTGTTTTGGTGCTCTCAGTTTTTTGTATTATTTAAGGGTACAACTCCTCCATCGCATGAGCTTTACTGTCTACATTTGATATATTTTTAACAGCGGGGACGGCAGCATAAAGGGATTCTGAGGAGTGTTTTGAGGGGATGCTGCTTGGCAGTAAGCAATGATGGGAGACTTGGGGAGGAACGCCGGATGATACACTCAGGGACACGTTGTATAACATGTTAACTGTCTGGAAATGTAGCACTGGCTTTGGAAGATCTGAAACCACAAGAAGAGTGCCAAGGCGGACACGCCGCTTTTTTTATTTATTTATTTTTTTTTGTAGCCTTAAAATCACCTTTGCCAGCAGTGTTGTAGTGAAAGACCTCTGAATTCCAGCAACTCTCCTCCAGCATGAACTCTGCGTTTACAGTGGCAAAACAGCAAGAAATGCAGTTATGGTTTTATTAACCATATAGAAATGACTGAGGAATACTCCTGTTGTGATACAAATCTATGTTAAGGCAGGGGTTAGTGCGTGTCAAGGGTACGTGGAAGTAGTTTCAGAGAGTAAGTGGTTGTCGTAACACAGCCATTGACAGTAACATGTCAGTGAAATGTTTCACAATCAGGTTTACTTGTGCCATCTCCTCAACAATGTTCTCTTGCGGGACCTGTATAAGACACTCTGTACAAGGCAATGCAACCAATCCAGAATATACACTTTATTTTGTTATTACAGAATAAGTAATATTAACATATTTAAGTAAATAAAGGGATCAAGTTACATGCCATATTTATGTTCTGATGAAGTTATGCAATAGACCTTCTCAAACACTAACAGTAAATTACACTGTACTTCAACATGCAGTTTTACTGAGATACAGGAACATTGTTCCCCAGCTGTAACACAAACCTCTCTGCATGTTCGTTTAGTGTAGGCTGAGACTTGTGCATTGGCATTTACT
>OMLM01005374.1:64446-98322 GCA_900302695.1 Helostoma temminkii | reverse complement strand
ATCTATGAATCGGATTGGGACGGAGCGGAGGACCTCGCTGTTATCACAGAAGTATGTTTCATGATGTGCTTTTGGGAGTGTTTACTTGAAGATAATTTGATTACACTTGGTTTATTTCAGCAAGCCGGGTTAAATATTCAGGAATTTTATTGTGAAAAAAAAAAATTAGAATAAGATATTTTCAGTTTTTATTTGTTTTATATAGAAAATGTGTTAAAGTTTGAAAAACACAAACAACATTGGTTACGTATTGTAACCCCAGTTCTATAGGTATAATAGTAGTAATGTTAGCTAGATTCTTTGTTTTGAGGTAATGTATTTATCCATTTTCTGTAGAAATACTTTTGTTTGGAGCTTTCTATGGAGCGTTTTATCCACATAGACCTGAATATCCATCATCAGTCACGTCACTCGTGCGAATAAAAACTGTGGCTGCTACATTTTTGTTGTAGACACAGCACTTTATCACGGAAACATTGGCTTTTAGGCTAGTGGGATCTGCATTTAGTCCACAGCTTCAAGCAGTGTTAATCAGTTTTGTTTGTTATTGTTTTGGCCGCATGGGGGCAACCACCACAGCCAGGTGAACATCGCACATATCCTGTGACCTTCTGAAGTTTACATGGTAAACGCATTAGCAAACAAAAGCATATTTATAGATTTGACAGCTTCCTGATTCCAGGTCCAATATCCAATCTGCTTTTAGCTCAACTCCCGAGGATGATGTTTGTGTCTTTAGTTGCTAAATCTTCTGCTACGTTCACCAGCTCGTTTCTGACCTTGTCTGTTTGGTGCTGGTCACACAGTGTACAGGACGCTTTGCAGAGCTTTTGCGCTGAAAACAGAAGCCTGCTGCTGCTGAAAACAAGGTTGAGGAAAATCACAAAAGTAAAGTTACAGGCCATAAACAAATGAATGAACAAATGAAATATGCAATGATGGTTTGTGTCTGACCTGTGGTATAGGGTAATCATACTGTGCAGGTGTGGGAATAACTCCTTACACATTACGCCTATTAATCTCAACATGAGTCATATAAAATATAAATTAGTGCTAAAACTGAATGCTCATACTTTTGCCTTGACTGAGGTTGTTCAGCAGATAGAAAGACTTACCAATAGCAATGATTTTTGTTAGAGTGAAGATTTGCTGTGGAATGACTATGAAGAGAAACTGAGCGACCAGATTGTTCGCACAATAGAGAACTATACCAGCCAGTTCCCTGAGGTTAAGGTAACCCAATGCTTTTTTTTTTTGTTAAACGTTGAATCACTTCCTGCAAAAGTGTAAACAAATGTGTGGCTGTGTGCTTTTTTTTATTCATTTATTTTATTGATGACGCATCTTAACGTGATTTGTACTCCTCCGCTGGTACAATGTGACACTGTTATACTGCCTGCTTTCAGGAACGAGTTGCTAAGCGAGGGCGCAAACTGGTGGACTACGACTCGTCGCGTCACCACCTGGAGGCCTTACAGAGTGCCAAGAAAAAGGATGAAGCCAAAATAACCAAGGTGGTATTATTATTATTATCATTAGTAGATAAATATAAGGTTTTGCCTGGTTTCAAATGTTTTTGTTTCTACTTTGAAATCCTCTACAGGCAGAAGAAGAGTTCAACAAGGCCCAGAATGTGTTTGAAGAAATAAATAATGAGCTCAGAGAGGAGTTGCCTGTTCTCTATCAGAGGTGTGGTTCACCGTCTACTGTGCCAAATGAACATAGATTAGTGGAATCTCATAAATAGAGGCTGCATATCTGTGTTTGAGGAAAGAGATCAAAAGATTATGTGCAAGTGTCTTATTGCATTTTAGTAATAAGGCATACTTAGATTAATTGGCACTGACAGTACTGTGTGTGAAAACACATACAGCAGCTTCAGGAAGTACTACTGTATATTAGACATTGTAGCAGATCGTGGAGAGATGACAGAGAATTAGATAAAAAAAGGTGGTAATTAGAAAAAAAGGTGGAGAACAAATAAGGAATTATTTGTGTATGAGAAATATTCTTGGCTACTTTATTAACTGTTCCATATACAAGCATAGGGAATCCTATATTTTGTATTAGTAAAGTAGACCTACTAACTTCAGCGCCTATTTAGACCAATGCTAACATGTAACTCATTGAGAAAAGCCTTTGTTTGTCTCTGTAGCCGTATAGGTTGCTATGTGACGGTGTTCCAAAACATATCAAACCTGAGAGATGTCTTCTATAAAGAAATGAGTGTGGTAAGTTGTGACACAGATGAGTTTAGTTTATCCTTACCTTTACCTTTATCCTTATCCTTAACCCTTACTACGTAAGGTACATGATGTTGCAAAGACCGCCGTACTACTGTTGTCACTACAGTTTAACATTGGATTCATGTTGCAAGTGGAGCTGTTTGTTTATGTTGCACTTTGGTTTGCAGCTGAACCATGAGCTTTACAATGTGATGAAGAAACTGGAGACTCAACACTCAGGGAAAGCTTTCATCATCAAGGGTCTGAACAGGTGAGACGTTACGTTGCATGCGTTTCTTCATCTCTGCTTACAGTGTTTCCAGCAAGACAGGCCTTGTCTTGTAGGGAAATTATACCTGCTGTTTTCAGTGTGCTGGGACACTGGTCAGTTTTATAAAATGCCTTCTGTACACTCAGTCTAAAAACAAACAAATGTACTTTTTTTCCAACAGCAATACAAGCAAGTCAAAGAAGAGAAAGTCCCTGGTTATCTCCAACCCTATTCCCTGCAATACAGCTTTCCCAGCTGACCACGTCTCCATCCATTCCTCCACCCAAAACGGAAAAGACGCCGTGCCGTCTTCCTCTGCTCAACAAGCTCAAAGTATCTCTGAAGAAACTAGCCTACCAGAAAAGAGCAGCATCTCATCCAAAGATGTCAACTCGTCAGACTCTGATCTCAGCTCGAGCGGCACAAACACGCCCAAGAGGCAGTCGGTGTGTGACGATGAGAATAGCAACAGGAGCACAGATGGACAAAGTCCAGAGGAGGTGGCAGAGGCTGAAGCAGATGCAGAAGCAGAGCTTGAGGCAAACCAGTCAGATGACTCTGGGGTGGGAGTCCCAAAGTCAGAGGCTGCTGGTCATGAAGTGTCCAATCCCTCTGATTCCGCAGATAGTGATGCTCCACAGAGTCCAGAGCAGGAGAATGTAACTGATCCCCCATCAGAGGAAGGCAAACCCAAGCCCGCACCGGTACCCGCCCCTCGCGTCTCGTTCCGCTCTACAGACAAACGCACCCTCTTACCTGCCAAGGAGCAGGAGGACTCAGAGGAAGAACCAGACACAAAGGAGACAGCTCAGTCAGGAGAGGACTCCAGTTCCCACAATCCACCTGGCTTCCTATACAAGGTACACAAAAACAGCTCCAAAGAATGTTGCTTTGTACAATGTAGATGTGCAGTATTAAAGCTACCTTTACAAATGGATGTTCCAACACTTACACTATTGTAGAGAGGTGGTGTGTGAAGTTAGACTCAAGAGTGTAGCAGATGGTATAAGAGCACAGAGGAGCAGGGAGGAATTTCATGCTAGGGCTAGCTTAAGTTTTATAATGCAGCTTTAACTATTAAAATAAGCTATGTTAGTGTTCAGTTGTTCTGTTATGCCACTTAAGTTGTTACTAGCACGAGGGTTAACATCAATCCACTCTTCTCTGCCCAGCCCTCCCCTTCCTTGCTCTGCTATGCTCTTCCAGCATCTACGCTCCACACTGCTCTGTACAGCTTTTCAGCTATTAGTTTTTATCAAATTACAAACAGTAAAAAGCTAATATATGTCTGCACTTTCCTGTTCTGCTGAGTCAGCGGCGCCTCTTCACAATCAGAAAGGTTTGGAGCATATTTCTATTAATAAAATACAGTTAGGGATGTAAGGGATTTATTGCACACAAATTGTGTGGGTGCTCACTACCTTTCCTGGTGCTACTTAGTAGTGAAAATACACATGACAACTCTGTGTATGTGTTTAGACTGATATAGATACTATATCTCAAAACCTTTTAAAAATGTTTGGATGAAGTCACCTTTTAAAGTTAACTTGACATCGGTGTATAATTTACTTGTTTTACACCAGGGGGTGGCGTTAGAGAGCCATGGGGCTTCCGAAGAGGGTCTGCTCCAGTTCGAAGAGGGAGACGTCATCCTGGTGCTTGATGGCACTCAAGAGGTTTGTGTGTGTTCTTGTGTAAGGCATAGCTCTCTTCCTTTGGCTCTGCACAAATGACATGACACATTTCCTGTTAAGTGCAGGCCAGTTTTTTTTCATGAGATATGCTTCTTTTTCTTGATGAATTAATTTCTTGTCAGTCCCTTTATAAAATAGCCAGTTACACCAAAAGTAAATTCACAAAGTCATATGTCAGAGGGTGGTATTGCTTCCTTACAATCTTATGAGTTTAATGTATCTTGTGGCAGGAAGGCCTGGTGAAGGGGATCAGAGAGGAGAGCTGGAACGAGCACCGGGATCTAGAAAATCACTCTGGGATCTTCTCGGAAAAACTCATCCGACCTGTTCAGGCAGAGTGAGGCGATAGTCACTCCTCAGTCAGCGTTGCTCTCTGCTTCCACTGAGCTGTTGAGCTGAGCTAGTGACTCACACTCACACACACATACACCCTCACACCCTCACACGCGGAGGAAGTGAACCCATATGTTTTGGGTGCAGAAGCTGTACAAACAGATGAGCGCAAGTCCCACGTGGTTAGTCACATGCTATGATGTTGCAACCTTTGGAACAAAAAGTGACTGAGCTGCAGAACATTTTGAAATGTTACAGTATTTTGACCTTTCTGCATTTTCTATGAAACACTGTGAAGTAAAAAAAAAGTTTTATATAGATGCTATAATCACAAAGTGTAAAATTTCCCAATAAAGTTCTAATTAAAACAGAAGAGGATGTTTTTGTGGTGTGTATGTTTTACGTATGAGTGTTTTGTATTGTGCTGTAGATAAGATGCCACAAGTAAGATTTGCATTTTTTAAATAAAGGAAATTCTTGGTGCAAGACTGCAGATAAACAGCCTGGACGCAAGATAAAGACAATGATTCAACAGAAAGGAATGTGAAAATGAAGACGTTGAAACTGAGACATACAGACTGATTAACTGTGAAGAGTTTATTGAAGAGACGTCTGTCTTTTATTAAAATGCACTGAGCTGGGGGCCACTTTCCGTAGTTTGGCAGTTCTGTTGTGTGGAAATGAGAAATTAAAATGAGTCTCTACATATCAGGACACTGTGCACAAACATACACCATGCCCCAAAAAGTGAAAGTTAAAGGACGAGATGCAGTTAATTGCAGCTACATGAAGTTTGCTGTACTTTGCTGACTGCATTCAGTGTGGTTACAATTAAGGCAAACAGCTGTGGTTGTCAACATGCTCCAACAGGTCAATTATCTCCATGTGATACAAGGCAATATGTCATTCATACTGTGCCTTACACCACTGAGCTTTACATGAGTTGTCACTTCAAACGGCAAAGAGAACAAAAGAGAGCATTCTACGGCTCATGCTACCACCTAGATATACACTATATTGCCAAAAGTATTTGCTCACCCATCCAAATAATCAGAATCAGGTGGTCCAGTCACTTCCATGGCGTGTAGGTGTATAAGGTGTATACAATCAAGCACCTAGGCATGCAGACTGTTTTTACAAACATTTGTGTAAGAATGGGTCACTCTCAGGAGCTCAGTGAATTCCAGCATGGAACTGTAATAGGATGCCACCTGTGCAACAAATCCAGTCGTGAAATTTCCTCGCTCCTAAATATTCCACAGTCAACTGTATTATAAGAACGTGGAAGCGTTTGGGAACGACAGCAACTCAGCCATGAAGTGGTAGGCCACTTAACTGACGGAGCTGGGACAGCAGATGCTGAGGCGCACAGTGCGAAGAGGTCGCCAATTTTCTGCAGAGTCAATCGCTACAGACTTCCAACCTTAATGTGGCCTTCAGATTAGTTCAAAAACAGTGCGCAGAGAGCTTCATAGAATGGGTTTCCATGGCCGAGCAGCTGCATCCAAGCCATACATCACCACGTGCAATGCAAAGTATCAGATGCAGTGGTGTAAAGCACGCCGCCACTGGACTCTAGAGCAGTGATGGACGAGTCTGGGTTTGGCGGTTGTCAGGAGAACAGTACTTGTCTGACTGTATTGTGCCAAGTGTAAAGTTTGGTGTGGGGTTGTTTTTCAGGAGCTGGGCTTGGCCCCTTAGTTCCAGTGAAAGGAAGTCTGAATGCTTCAGCATACTAAGACATTTTGTACAATTCCATGCTCCCAACTATGTGGGAACAGTTCGGAGCTGGCCCCTTCCTCTTCCAACACAAAGCAAGATCCATAAAGACATGGACGACAGAGTCTGGTGTGGATGAACTTGACTGGCCTGCACAGAGTCCTGACCTCAACCTGATAGAACACCTTTGGGATGAATTAGAGCAGAGACTGAGAGCCAGGCCTTCTCGTCCAACATCAGTGTGTGACCTCACAAATGTGCTTTTGGAAGAATGATCAGAAATACCCATAAACACAATCCTAAACCTTGTGGACAGCCTTCCCAGAAGAGTTGAAGCTGTTATAGCTGCAAAGGGTGGACCGACTTAATATTGAACCCTATGGATTAGGAATGTGATGTCACTTAAGTTCATATGCGAGTCAGGGCAGGTGAGTGAATACTTTTGGCAATATAGTGTATATACATGTAGATGCCTCATTGAGGTTTGTGAAATGCAACTATTGCGTCACCATATTGGATCTGTGCTGCCCAGTTCCAGTAGAAAACAAGTGTTGCGCTGGTTTTGGAAGACCTCATTAGTTATGTTAGAATATTTTAGTTCATTAACATGCTGAATTTGATATATCAAAGTAACTATAGTCCTTCTATTAATCTGACATCACATCCCACTACTGAAGTCAAGTTGAAGGTGAAGGAATGGCTATTATGACCACATGTCTATTTCGTGGTCATTTTATTAGAATACAACTAGAAAATACAGAAAATATGTACACATCATTAAAAAATATTAGAAGCCTAAGGTGGCAAATATTTAGTCTAAACTCTGCAGCGGAGGTGGCTTAGACTTTTGCTTAGTTTTGTATATTTAATCAGCTATGACACTATGTCTTGTACTGTTAAGTAATGTTAGTATGGTGTTTTCCTCACGTTAATTTAAAGTGTTTTAAAATGATGTCTGAATTGAAACATTAGCTAAAAACTACTAACCAATTGCTGGAAAAACAGATGTAAATTCAGCAAGTAAAGCTGTTGAGGATTGATCCCTGCCTCCACACATGCATTAGGAGGCATGGATTCCCTGATCCAAGATGGCGGCTGAGTTGATGCATTGCCAATAACAAAAGCGGGTCAAAAGGCCTCTACATGAGTGTATCTATGCTTTGGCATAAATGTCCTTTGTGCAGTAAATCATTGTTACACACGTGAAGATAAAACATTATAATGATGACAGTAAGATTTGATTCATATCTGGATTAAAATTTTCAGTGTCTATTAAAAAAGGAGATGGATTTGAGTGAACCAGGAAATGATTTACAGTGGAACACTGTGTATGGTAATGCTGATTTGCATGTTAATGTTGCTGGTAGTACTCTAACTTTATTGAAAATGTAATTTTAGAAAAAATAAGAAATTTTTATAAAATACATTATAAAGCTAAAGTTTTGTATAAATTAAAATTGTTATGTATACCAAGTTTCATGGCAACTGATCCAGTAATTGGATTACTGGATTGAGCAGACTTCATTGTGACGCAATATTAGGAGGAGAAGGCAGAACTAAATGTTGGAACAAAAGCGTGCCTGGGGTCTATTCTGTTCCAGATGAGGATGTACTTCTGTACGACTGTCAGTGAAGTGAACCTTGTTCTACACCATTCCTATTAAATGAAGTCACCAGTGTGACACAGGGACTTAGTGTAATACTGGCCTGACATGGATTAGACACTTTTTGTCCCCTGATTCCTGGAAGAAGAGCATGAGGTCAGTTGACGTAGTGAAGTTATTTACTTATGATTTTCTCACTGAATAACAGCCAGATATGAAGTGGTTACACAACCTATAATGTACAGCTGCTTTTGTCAGTGAAGTGGAAACTTTTCCTGAGACATGTACCAAAATTAATAACTCTCTTAACTTACAGGAAGCCACTTCAGGTGAAGGAAGGCAGATAACCGATTCAAAATAAAATTTCCATTGTGCTTTTTTTTTTTTTTTTAATCAAACACAGAACAGAGAAGTATTTGAGTTGCATTTTTTTACAGAACATCCCCTAATTCCTTAATAATGATTTTATTCTTTGTATCAGTCACAGTTGCCAATGACTAAGGACTTTCCAGAGAAACCAGACACCGCTGTAAATTACCATACTAATATTTCATTGTATTTCTCAGGCAAGCTGTGGGAACACACGCTGAAATCAGGACGCAGGCAGCTACACACAAGTTTCCCCTTTAGATAAGAATCCAACAGTAACCGAGATCCTGTCCGAACAGCTCCATCACTGAAAGGTTAATATTCGCAGTGCACCACTCTGGGCTCTCCTCCAATATGAATATAATTCATTTTTTTCTTGCCTTTTCTCAATGAAAAGTTGTTATCTGGCTGAGAACATCACTAAAAGGCCTGTTTCTTCTCTACTGGCCTCGTGCTGCTCTGCTTGTTTGCAGTGTGAGTTTTTCCTTGTGGTTTCTCTGGGGAATAGGTGTGTAGTTTGCTCAGGCCTGACTGCCGTATTAGCTCAGGTCCATTAAGAAACAGTGTTGTGTTGACAAGGCAGATGATAGATAACTTGCATAAGGTCCCCAGGAGAGCTATGGTGTTTCAACCACCGTGTGCTCACATTCCTCGCCCTGTGATGCTTTTTGGGTTTGGCTGACAAAAATAAAATGTATGATAATAATCAGGACCAATCGGAACTTTCATTTCTCTGTGTTTAAAAGTGAACCTCATATGTAAATATTGTATGTTTATGGTGGCATTTTGGCTGGCTGTACATATGCATAATTTATCTCTGTAAGTTTACTCATATTTCAACTTGAGTCTACATACACTTACAATGAGATGGCAAAACAACTGCAAAGGCGCTGCTGGTTTGATTTGTGAAAAAACCAAGAATAAACAAGTGAGCCTCTGTGAAAAAGAAGAGGAAATCTTTAACCTTTATCTTCCTGCAATAATATTCTTTTTCCTCTTCCCCTTCCCCCCTTTTCCCTCTTATATAAAGACATTGGAAGTAGGAGAAAAGTCAGAGGTGACACTTCAAGACACAGAAATCCCAGTTGATCTGGTTGCGAGTGAATGTGTTGCTTAACAGTATTTTAGCAGTCACTTGCAGACACAGGGGCTTAATCAAACTACAGCACTACCCACCTTGTGTGTCTATATTTTGCAGTGACGAAGTTACTACAATAATAAGGAATTTAAAGCTGCTATCATTATTTTTTCTGGCCACTAGATGGCAGTACAACAAGCTGTAAACACACAAGATTTTGTCACTGTAAAGTTGATTCCTCTGTAATTTTTGTGACATGGCTAACAACCTAGCAAATAATTGCCCATATACTGTGCACATGAAGCAGAAACAAATTAAGGTTTATGATTTGTGTCCACCTGTTGAATGTAAGCCCAGCATCAATTTGCCTTGTAGCTCTGTTATGGTGTTCACCAAGACCAGAGCAAGGTGACCCTCCAATGCAGTATTTTCACCAGCCACAAGTCTGTCAGCCATTTGGTCATTGTCAGAAAGTGTACAGTGGGGCTTGTATGATGACATGATCAGCGTGTATAATATAATTCTTAGCCTCTTTTAACTTATACAATAAGTTAAAAGAGGCTAAAAGCATATGGTGAAAGAAACTGAACACCTGGAAAATAATATGTAATTGTAAGTGATATTGTTCACGTCAAAGAGTCATTTGATCCATTATATATACAATTATATTTCAGCTTTAAAGTCATTCATTTGATCATTGTAAGTTTTTTTTAAATATTTCCTTTTTTTCTTTTATTTCTACCAACAAATGCAGGTTTCTGTTTTGCAAGTGGCTTCCTTTGTATTGTCTGAACCTGGTGTTATGCCTTAGGAATTCAAATGATCTTAAATGAAAGTTAAAATTACATTTCCCCCCAGAAAGTATGTCTCTTACTTAATAATAAAAATTAAGATGATATCAGAAATCTTATTGGTAATGTAAAACTGCTTTATTGTAAAGCAAATCACATAACTCCTTCATTTGTACAGTGTACCAGGAACGATGAGGTATCAGTAACTTCAATGGCAACTAGAAAACTGTTGATGAATCTAGCATACTGTTGGGTTATATATGGTAAACTGAGTGAAGATAGAAGATAAACAGTTGCATGAAATTCCAACAGATTGGTTTACAAGGCTTTTGCTTCCTACATATTTTCATGTGTATTCATATTCATCTAGATAGATTTTATAAACTAAAATAGTTCCTATAATGCAACTTTCTTTGAGAAATGGATGATTTTGTAATATAAATTATGAATTTGAAGGTGACATGTCCAGCCTGCCACTTGCCCATTGACAGCTGGGATTGGCTCCATGGGCCTTAACAGGAAAAGCTTTTAGGTTAGTGGATAGATGGATACTTACGCTGCAATATCAAGGCGTAGGCCAATGCTAGTGGGGACCTTACATGCATAATTGCAGTTTTCTTAAAAATCCTTGATTCAAAAATTACACATTTGTGTTCAGCGGGCAAAAATCTATTGGTTTCACCAAAAATTATAGAGGAATCAAAAGTGTTCTTAAGAATTGTTGGCTAGTGTTACTACTTGAGTATACCTCTACAGGTTAGCTGTAAATCTGTATGATACATGGCCTAGCGAACTTTCAGTCCTATGTATCACGAAAGATTTATTATTATTTCAAATCATACGTTGTTTCATAAAGTTATGTCAAAGTCCTGGGCATCCTCCTTAGGCTGTTCTGGTCAGTCTTCATGAAAAGCTAAATGATGACTTTAGCAAATACTTAAGAAAATACTCAGTAAAAAAACCCCAAACATTTAGCAGCCATGTTGTTATTTTAATTGTGGTAATCCTGTGGTTTCCTGTGTGTGTAGGTTGCCTGATGCACGCATGTGTGTTTGAAGGGACGAACTGCTCATTCCTCCCTATTTCAGTGTTCAAGACAAAACGCAGACACTCTTAGTAGGAGTGTGTTATGTCTCTTATCACCTTTACTCTGACATAGTGGAGACAGTCAGCAGTGTGTTTCTGTGTGTGTAGGGGGGGAGGGGGTTGGTGGGATAATTTTGGTTGTGAAAACACAAATAAAATGCTCCACATGACTGGCAAGTTGACCAGTGGAAAATAAAACCCTTTAAACTTTACAGTCTTGCAAAATAGTTGCAGAAACGCTGAAATAGGTGTTCCACAATGCTTCTTTTCTCAGGCTTTTCCAATTATCCCACAGGAGTTTACTGAGCTTCTGCAGTTTCAGCATGCTCCTTTTAGCTCCTTTTTTCCACAGTCTTGATCAAAGCCAAATACGTAAAGGTCATCCATTTCACTTTCCATAGCACAGTCCAGTCTCAGGTAAGGGGTTCCATGCATCACACAGTACAAACACATACTTTTTCAAGGGTTACAAATCTGATTGATCCTGCTTGAATGTGATAATTAACTTCAGTTTGTGGATCAGAGTTTACTTGGAGTTATGTCAGCCCTGCACAGACATCATGCTCATCTCCACTAATGGAACCTCTACCAGGTGTTAGTTGTCATTTCTATCAAGATAAAGTTTCCTCCAAGATGAGTCTCTATTTGAGCTTCAAACCCTAAATTTTACTAAAATACAAACCTGATGCCTAATGTGGACCACAAAAGGATTTGTCTCTTATTGAGCAAAGTTAAAAGCATGGACGGTGTCTTTATCGTAATAGTAATTTGACCTGCATCAGTATGTTGAGACATAATGCACAAAGAGACAGTTTAAAAGATGGTGGTATTCTAATAGTTAAATACATAAACATATTCATCCTGGACATTGTGCAGGTTGAAACCACAGCTACAGTGTTTGGTGGGGGTTATTTCTGCTAAACATGGTTCAAACAATTATTAAAGCAGTTTTTCCATCACTGTTTGAACCTGATGGTTCAATCGCTGTTCGATAAAGATCTGTACATCTGTATATTCTAGCTTGTTTGCCTGTGGTGGTAGGAAGCAAGCTGGGTGGGAGATACACCCAAAATAACAAAGGCGTAGGCTCTTCATAAAGCTGAGAAAACCTACAGATGTTAATTTGATGTGGGTTTGTAACTGTGAATCACACCTCTAAACTTACACAACATGGAACATATGAAAAAAACACCTGTCATGTAGTTCAGTGCACTGTAACATAAACAACTGACTGTAAAAGCGCACCTTACCAATGCTGATAAAAATGTTAGCGAGAGCATTTAAAAACATCTGGAACTGTATTAAGAACAAACAAAACAAACTGGCCATGTTGTAGTAGAGACTTACTGTCAACAGAGGTCAATAGAGTTCACAGGTCTCTCTGTCATCTAATCAGAACAGGCGATTTCTGCTGCATGTGTGAACTTGATACCTTAAGTTGAGACAGCTCTTTGATTCATAACCATGACAATAACTCAATTCTTGGAACTTTAATTGCTTGAACAGGGGGAAGTCATGTGATTCATAAGTGTCCATTTAATTAAGCGAAAAATGTCTATATGTTAAACTTTTTATGAATTAAACTACATCTGGCACTTTACAGCTGTTATGATGGGAACTAAAGTCTGTATTAGAAATAGTTGTACGGCACAGTGTGCTGCCTCTATGCCATGTGAAAATGTGTTTTATGGAGAGGAAAATGTCTTTGTCCATGTTCTGTTGCCATTGGCAGGTAAAGCATCGTGACTCAGTTCTTCAAATGTGAGGCCCTCTTTTTCTATAGGCCACACACGCGACCATGAGAAGACCTACCTGTCTGCCTGTCCATCTGGCATGATCAGTTCCAACAGATTGATGAGAGACAGAGCTGAAGATGGATGTCTCTGGGTTTTCCAGGTTTAGTCACAGGGAATTCTGTCTTGACATGTAGAGTGTGTTGGAAAAAACAACATCTTTCTGACAGTAAGCATCCCTGTTTGAGCTGCAACATACGAGGAAGAAAAAGACGTTTTAGTTCTTCAGTGGTTACTAAAGAGTAGCAACAAAAAAAAAGAAGAAGAAAGGCAACATTCCTTACAACATAACTCTGAATTTCATCATAATTTAATCACTCTACTGTTTCTGCATGGGGATGCTTAAAAAAACTCCATCTTGTACTTTTAACTTCATTCTGGAAGAGTAAAACACTGTAAAACATCTCATGCTCAGGTCACGTCAGAACAAACAGCTCTTCACAGTTAAAAATCACAAGGCTTAAAATGACATCTTGAATTGATCAGTGAACCATGGTCGGTGCGTCAGGAGACCATTTGTCCCAACTCTCGTACAATTAGAGCGGCAGTTTGCTGTTAGACCGCCTTCACACCAGGAGGCAGAAGCTTGTTGAAATGTCACCATTTCTGGTGCCAGGAGCCAAAATGGTGGCATCATCTCACAGATTGGCACCACGGCAGTAATGATTTATGTTGGCCCAAAAAGTAACTGCTTTCCTTATTTCTTGAGATGTTACTCATGTAACTGGGTTACAGCTGTGAAAACTAAGCAATTTGGTTGGGAATAGCAACAGATATGGTGCAAATGGTGCAGCAGTCGCCCCTTAGGGGTTTGCACAAGCCAATATTTGGTTGGGTTTAGGTACTAAACATGGTTAGGCTTGGTATGTTGCTTTATAGCCTTAAGAATGACTGCTTCCTCAACTTCACGTCATGTGACAAATGACGTTCATGACGTTCAAACAGGTCATGGGCATGACGTGGCTGGTGACAGTAACAGACTGGAACACTGGTCTCCATTTGTGAAAGAACTGTGTTGTGTTGCAATGTTCAACCCAGCTGCTAAATGTCTTCAAAAGATAAGACATACCTGTTGATCATTTTACAAATGTTCTAAAATATTGTTATGAATATTTCACAAGAGGATAGTCTGGTATGCAGTATGCAGTGTCATGTTTCCCTACATATGTCTCGTTGAAACAACTGAACTGGAGTAACCTTATGTTTTAATTTGTTGATTAATTTGTTGGTGCAAAGAATTATTTCAGTTTAAGTTCTTCATCATAAATCCAAATCTGTTCCGAACATGTATCCGGATGATTAAATACTTGAACTTGAACATCTTTCCTAACATTCTTCACTTCACATCCCCTGAAGACTGTAGAGGCCTAATGGAGGCCAATATTAGCATTGCTATGTCTTCTTTTATGCTCTTCTGACGTTTAGCTTGTTCTGTCATTAGTAGGGTCATGGAGAGGTTTTCACAGGTGACTATCACAGTGCAGGCCGCCATTGGGGCTCTGTTCATTAGCTTTGCTTGCTAGCTAAACCAGCTCTGTTGAGGTCTGTGTATTGGAGCTTCTTGATTTGAAATGACTCATTTTGTCCCCAACCAAAGTCACTTTTTCGAAACCTTACCACAAAGAGGACGGCTATGAAGAGCTTAGAGTTAGTTTAAACGTCTTGAGGAAACCTTCTGCCGTGTGTTTTCACCAGTCACAGTTTCATATAGAGAAGGAAGATGGAAGTTTAATACCTTTCATATGCATGTAACTCCCCCCACACCAGAACCCTCAGAAGCAAGTATGGTATGTAGTTTGGCTTATGTTACATGCTAGAGCAGAGTTGGGGTTAATGTATTAATGGTTCTGTATTGATCATATCATGTAGATAAAAGTTTAAACTAGACTTGAAATTGTGCAGCAGTCTTTTTTTTTCTTTGGTGACCAGACTGTCTGGTAATATTTAAAACTCCACCCCAAATGAGGTTGCAGTGCCTCCCCCCTCCTCCCTACCTCCCTCTCTTCCACTCTCCTAAGTTCTGCCTTTCTTTACATTTGACTATTCACTCTGATCAGTACACTGGACCTGTTGGAGCTGAAGGGATTTATTCAGGTTAACAAATTCATGATCGCGACCCAAACTGTCCCACACACGGAACAGCACGGATGATGCGTTTTGCGCTGCAGCTGCTCAATGAAAGAGGAGACGCGCAAAAGACGAGATGGCCACCGTTATTGGACTTTCATTTACCCGGTGCTGGAAGAGTTCTTGTCAGTACAGCGTGCTGGTTGTACCTGTAGTGGTGGCTTTGCTTCAGCTTTGCGCAGCTTTTAATTTGGACACGGAGACGCGCGTCGTTTTCGCCGGTGCACGGGGAAGTTATTTCGGTTATTCTGTGGAGTTCTTCGGCAGCTCCTCCAGGTAAAGTCTTTATAGCCATCATCACTGAGACTGTGTCCATGTCAGTGGAACAAAGCTCACGCCATTCTCAACCTTTTACATTGCACCATATCTACAATACAGTTTACTAGTATGAGGCTATATTCTTATATGATTCACTTTAAATTGATATTAAAGTAAAGATAATGACTAAAAAACATAGATTATTCTAGAGGTTTATGTCTCATCACAAAATATTAATGAGCACATTCATGATACATTACTTTATAGTCTAACACTGTACAATAGTGGGAATGTTTACAGTACAAAGCTGAATGAAATAAGACTCATTATCATGCAGCTCTCTCTCTCTCTCTCTCTCTCACACACACACACACACACACACACACTGGATTCCAGCCCAAGTATGATTGGAAACAGACATATACAAGCGTGTGTGTGATTCAGAGAGGAGGGGGTTAACCTACAGCAAAGTAAGAAATACACTCATCTACTGAATACAGTGGCTTCTGACAGCAGTGCTGCAGAGTTCAATGAAAATGGGAAATCAAGCCATTTTTTGCCCATCAGTGTGTACTCCATAATCTATAATAACAATGTGAAACCTGTTTGTAGAAATGTTCACAAACTGAAATGTGACTTAATTCAGTACTGTGTAGAAACCACAGCATAGCTTCAGAGCTTCTTGGCTAAGTCTCAACAAGCTGTGCACATGTGGACTTAGTTTATCCAGTTTTGTGATTCTTTCAAGCTCCACCAGATGCATAAATTGTTTCTGAACTGGTCTCCCCACATGTTCCGTGGGGTCTAAGCCTGGGCGTTGACTGGACCACTCAAGGACAATCAGAGATTTGACCCAAAACCATACCTGAATTGTCCTGGGTCATTGTTTTCAAATATGAAATATATTCTTCTTTTACAGACATGGCTACCTTCACCTGTTTTGACTCACTGACAGAGGTTTTTAATCAACTTCTGTCTCTGTTTTTCCTAAACCAAGTGTAACTAGTATTTGCACCCTATGAACCAAAATAATGTAATGTGTAGGTACTGTATCAGTTGCAATTTTTTTATGTTAATGTAAAATAATGCAGTAAGAAGTAAACAAGACCACGAAAACCTGACCAGAAAACAGCAAACTGCAGTCTCCACTTTGAACAGAGAATCAGAGAAACATCTTCCTCTATCAAATGAAAATTTAAATTTCTAACAGTAAAGTGCACAATTTAAGCTTTTCTTGGTCTTAATTTGCATATTTTGGATAGACAGTAACTGTGTTGCTGACATAACTGAGTCATTTCACTATATTTTTTAACCAATTTTGCACTTCTTCTGCTGTTACATCAGTTGTAGGGCTGTTGTCTGTGAACATTTGATTTTCGCTTTTTCTGGCCACAAAGGTCAAAGTGTCCCTGGACATGACACTGAATCCTAAACTAACTGGAAACTTTCAGTTATTCAGTGAATAACTATACCTGAGTCAGTCAGTTTTTGATTTGTCCAATCAAAACACCCTCTCAGCCAGATGTTCACAGCTGCGGAGCTGAGAATATCCAAAGGATATTTTACAACAACCAAACGCTCTGTCTAGATGATGACAGGAATAATGGTGCATATCAGCTGTTTCGCCTTTTTTATGAGCTTTACGATAACCTGCCGGAGAGCAGCTTGTAGCCAATACTGTTCGAGAGGTAACTGTATACAGCAGCTCCCGTAAAAGATTAACTGCTGAGGTCTTTGCCGTAAATCCCTGTTACACCCTATCAGCTCTCCGTGTCACAGTTTTCCCTCAATAACATCCACGAAGGCTCACAGAATCAAATCACTGTTGGTTTAGTAAATGCAGATATCTTACTAAGAGGAAATGTGTTCAGACTCGCTCTGTTTGCTTAGCTAAGCTTGTGGTGGTTAGAGAGCACGTTGTGGTGTAATCACTCAAATGTCAATTTAGACAAATTTAGAGACTAATGCCTCTTTTGCCCACCACACTTTGTTTCTGATCAAATCATGTGCTTTGTTATAGTTGAACATCATATCAATCTGGTGGTTCTTGTTTTGTGGAAACTAAACAACACAGATTTCCTGATTGTATCTGGATTGTTTTTGCTGGTTGTCATGCATTCTGACAATTACTGCCCTGTTTGTCTATAATAGCCTCGTTCACCGGGTCATCTCTGTTTTCACTGTCTCAGCACACACATTCATGAAGCCTAGTCTAGGAGGCAGGCATTAAAAGGCCACTTCAGTTTGTGTTTGGTTTTAACTTGGGGACTTTAAGTATGTAAATTGTATTAAACTTTCCTCTCCTTTCCTTGTAATAATATATCACCTGATGATGTCATCAGGAGGAGTTTTTTCAGTTCAGAGAATGTCATCTGGAGGAATAGTGGACAAGACCAAGACTACAACTTCCACAGTACAAGCAACTAGAACTGAACTGAAGTGAAAAACTCCTCCTGAGTTTCAGCTTGAGACAGAGAGATATTTTAAAAGGCAATAAGAACCTTAATATAATTCACATTTAATTTATTTCAGTTCACTTTAGTGCCATCATTTAGTGTATCAAAAGTCATCCTAAGGAACTGTACAATGTAAAGTTTTAGACTACAGTAAAAATTGTAAAGACAAGAACAAGAAACAGTAGCACCGACCAGTACACGTTATGCAAGATGGATTGTCAATATGCAAGTAAAATAAATAAAAGTTTAAGTGTAAACGCTGTCATTGAGGTAGACAATGGTGTGCAAAACAGCAGTTTGTGCAGAGTTTGTTAAGAGTGTGTGAGTGTATGTATCAGTCCAGTTCTTTTGTGTTGAGGAGTCGGAAGACTAGGTCACAGTGGAGAGGAAAAACTACCCTTAAAGAAAGAAAGAAACCTCTAGCAGAATTAGGACCAGGTTGGGCGGCCATGTGCCTCAACCGGTTGGGGTGAGTAGAAAGAAAGCAAGAAAAGAACAAGCAAGAAAAGAACAGCAACAACAAGCAGCAGATACTACAGGGGACAGGTTTGTTGGGCCAGCAAGTGCACGCTGGAAACATACACCTTGGAGGCTTGGATACCTGCAGAGAGGTGCAGAGAGAGAGACAGAGAGGAAGAAGCACACAGTGGGAGACAGAGCGCACGTTAATGACATGATGGATATATACAATACATATACTCTACAAACTAGAACTATTGGGACCAAGTTTGAAATCAGAGAAGTCGCCCTTTGAGTGTGTAAGTAGAGCTGATGCCTTCTCGTCTTAAGTGTTATGTTAAATGTATCTTTATGGTTTTCATAGATCTTCCAGTAGCCAGTAGTGCTGGGTTTTGCTCCTAGGTTTCATTCAGTCCTTATCTGTGAGCAGGGAAGTGACTGCTCCTGATATCAGAACTTTATTTGCACTTTTGATAAAATGTAAAGTCTGGTGGAGTGGAGATAGAAGTCATAATCTTTTTTACTGCAGTAGAGTAATATACTACATAATTTTCTCATTGAAGCTTACCCATGAACTAACGATAGTGGCACAAGTAAAGAAAAACACTAATTCATACTGGGCCACCCACATATGTATAAGTTATATAAGTGTATTTAATTTATATGTTATACAAATAGAGCAGATATTTGGGTGGAGGATCAGTCTCGTATAAGCATCATATCCTGTTTATTATTACAGCCCAGATACAATCTTATGAACATGGTTAACTGGGATATAGCAGCTCAGCTGGTTTCCTTGGAGACACGTATTCACTGTTGAATGGGAGATCGTGTTATTATTATTATATACATAAACATCAGTGGCTCTCATCCTTTTTTTCTTATTTTGTCATTTATTTTGGTCTGAATAGTAATATTACTCATGAGCTTCGAAGAAATAGACCATTAGGCTATGACTTGTGTCAGATTAATGTGGCCAATAATGTATAAATTCACTCGCTGGAGCTAATAAATCCATCCCAAGAGTCATAGTATAAATTACAGGTTGCATCTTTGACCTCACCGTGCCTCTAAGCAGTTTCCCTGTTTGCAGATGTTCATGTTGAACATGAGTTAAAGGAAAGGAATCCTGATTTCAGGTCACAACAGAAGCATTCAGCAACTGATACAATCACTTTGTTAAGGAGGCTATTGTTGGCTGCTATGTTTTCATTACGAGCGTCTTTAATTGACTCAAGGTTTTACACGCATGCAGAGATCAGAGGCTGCGTTGGGTGGTTTAAAGTCAGTTGTGTACCTTTGAAGCATAGAGCTATTGAAAGCCTGCACCCTGCTTGGCAGAGGGGCTGTGGAGTGAGTGGTTTATAAGGAAAGCTTACCCAGTCATGTAAATATTCTACTTGTGCTCTCCAGACATTTTTAGGGATGAGGGAAGTTCAGAGTCTGTCTGATCTCTGCTAATGTCATCAGTCACCAATGTCTTAAGTTGTGCAATTTGTTCTGGACTAGGCCTTTCAGGGCTGTCTGAAAACCTTGAAAGCTCTGGTGGTTTGCAATACACATTCATACAGTATATACACACACTGTACTTTGCATAAAGTTTACATGTCCGTGCTAACAAATGCATGGATAATTTAGCTCTCTCGTGTGTTTTGCTGTACACTGTCTTGTATGATATTAACAGTCATTCAATTACAGACTAGTGTAGTGAGAATATGCAGAGATAATAAGTTGTTTAGTCTCCCACTCACACATTTTCTTCTTAAAGCCTCTGGAGGATACCACCTAACTATCAGACAACTAGCCAACCTGGCAGGGCAGTTATTATGTGCACATGTTTTTAAAATGTGATGGGCTGCGTAGTGTATCTGCAGAGATAAATTTGAAATTGTGATGTAACCGCTCTTGCTTGTAAGAATACTAAAATTACCACATCAGTCTGGATGCAGACTGAGCCTGAAAGTGAGCATGAATGCTCAGCATGAATGCTCACTTTCAAGGTCAGTTTCATGCCTTGTGTTCTTGAGTGTGTTACCAAAAAAAACTAACCTGCCCTAAGCACAAACTATATTCTGGGCCTTGCTTCTAGGGGTACAACTTCGAGAAAGCTGGCCCTTGAGGTTATTGTAGCTTATACAAAAGTTAGTTCCGGCAAAGCAATTTGACTTGCCAAAAGGGCATTCCATGAGTGCTGATGAGTAAACTAACTGTAGGTCGGTAGCTTAATGGTATACTACACTGAACTGGAGCCCATGCATTGAGAGCAGGAAACAATGGAGCAGTGGCTCAAGCTGGTAACTTGTTGGATTAACACATGCCACCAAAGAAACTCTCAACAGACGCTTTTTTCTCTGGTTGCACAATAAATAGAAACATGCAGAAAAATGTGCATGAGTCAAAGTAGCAGACTGTGGCTTGATGTAATGCGTTGGTAAGTTTTGTTTGCGAAACCAAATAATTCATTGAATAATCAAACAAATCATAATCTGTTGTCGCTTATTATCTACCTATAAACACCGTTTGTAGAACTGTTGTAGCCTGTGACCTCACGCGTACGACCACATCACAGCCGTGCTGATATTCAGTACAACAGCACTCACTTTTGTGTGATATTGCTTCATTATATCACCTGTTTGTGGACACCTGGAACGTGTTTGGTTGTACATTGTCATTTGCATGAACTATGTCTGAGACCTTACTATTTTGGTCATTCTCACACCATTTCATCAGTTGCATTTCTAAGAGTAGTGAACCATCGTGCTCAGCAAACAAGCTCGAACAAGCCGACAACTTGCTACCTGAGCAGCAACAAACAGCAGATGGTCTATCTGGTGAGCATTTAGCAGCTAAAAGGTCCAACATTTCATTCAGGACTCGATCTTTTCTCTGTGTCACTGAATTAAGAAAGAAAACGTTTTGTTTGTTTTCTACAGATACATGGATTACATTACAAAGGCGGATTAAAATGTATAATTTGGATTCTTTGGCTACATTTAAGATTATGGTTAACTATTTGGTATCTAAATTGTTTCTCACCTGTTCTTGTATGAGTTAACAACACTTATTAGTTATAGTTATTGGGTTGACAATGTCATGTATGACATTTTGTGCCTATCTTGGTCAGGTCTCCTCTGCAAAATTATTTTTTAATCTCAAAGTGATTTGCCTGAATGAATAAAGGTTGACTAAAAAGTAGATGACACATTAAATGTTTGATTTATCAGCTTTTCAAGGTGATAATATATTAATGTTGTCTTATAACTACAGTAGTTGCACAGTCCCAAGTTAACGCTACTATATGAAACTTAAGCTATAATACAATAATGGATACTGTATTTTTAATGTGGATTTTAATGAATAACATTTCCAAGTTCACCTTAAAGCAAATTCAACATATTTACCTGCACCCATGTAAAGTTTTATTGAAAATGCTATCTTACTCACATAGTAATCACTCTATAACTCTAGCATGATATTTGGGGCACAAATGTCCCAAATCATATGCTTCTGATGGACCTCCTACACAGACACTGAGGCATTGAGGAAGCTGAATAATTGTTTACTTGGCAACATATGAAACCTATGCTATGTTTTTGGCATCTACTAAAATCTCCTGTGGTTATTAAATGTATTTATTAACAGAGAATAAATGATTGAAATGCTGACTTAGACCTCATGCTGAGCGCTTTCCTATAACTTGATGCCACATGGTTAGATGTTTAACTCTTTGGGCAGCAGTGTAGTAGCAGGTGTTACAACCTCTATGACCCACTGAGATCTGTAGCAGAAAGAAGTCATGGTTGTACCTTACACCCATAAACAGAACACTGAATGAAGTCATCCTTGCTAGTTCCTCTTGTACTTTCATGATGTTATATTACTTCTCAAATGTTTTTGTTGCTTGCTTTCACCAGGCTATTCTCCTTTAAGTTTCTATTAATACACAGGGAGAATGTAATCAGTCACAGTCACTACTTTTCTACCTTTCATATACCTAAATATATACTACTTAAAATCAAAATAAATTTTCCTTGGTGCAATTTTGGACTTTTCTTTTAAATACGATTTTATTTTCCCTTTTCCCATCTAGTATCAGTATTTTGATCGGCGCTCCAAAAGCCAACACCAGCCAACCCAACATCACAGAAGGAGGAGCTGTGTACTTGTGCCCCTGGAGCCAGACTAACTGTAGTATTATCAACTTTGACAAGCAAGGTAGGATGTCTTGTTATCTAAACTGACGATGTGTGAAAAAGTAAGCTCAGTAGTCAACCCAATGCAGACAATTCTCCATACGTCCATGCAGCTGTATTAGTAACTCTCATTGTTCCGGGATATTAAATTGTCACTCTCCCTAATGGCACTGTTAAGCAGTCTTTGATGTCTCCCCTGTGTTGCTACAGAGTTTTTCCTTCACTCCACCCCTCACTGAGATCTCCATTTTGGGGCAGAGGTTGTGTTTGCAGTGTTTTCACAGAGCTTTAATTTTCTTGCTGGACTCAGGCCCAGTGTTGTGAGCACTCTTTAATTAGGGCAGAGTCATTACGAGGACAAGGACCCCAGAGGACCCGGGCTGCCCCTAGTTCTGCCGGGAAAATAATCACCGGCATCAGCAATGCAGGAAGCGATAAGGACCACCGTTTGAGGATCACAGAGTTGAACTTATCGCATGAGCTTGCACGCTGATATCAAATGGCAGTTTACTCAGATCGAGAACTATGACTGCATACATAAATACACTTACAAAATGTTTACAAATACAAACTGTCTCTGAAATGTGGTATATTGTAGGAAAAACAGGTAAGCCACATTTACAGTATGGTCACACACACACACACACACACACACACACACACACACACACACACACACACACAAATACCCAAACACACATGCTTTTACATTCAGTAGTCTTGCATTTCCCATTACAGGCCTCAGGATTCATGGTGTGTTTGAGGACGCAGGCCAGACTCCATTAACAAAACAGGCACACTGAGCTGTAGCCAGGAGAATTTAATGTCACCACTCTGCTGCAGACATGGTGCATGTATAAAGTAATATACCACAATACAGCTCACACAGTTAGAGGCATATTTCTTAGTTTGAACAGGGACTATAAATGGGCACGCTGAAGGTGTCACATTTTGATAAATTGCTTTTCAAGAATGCTGAATGGCCAAAAAGTTTTTTTTCATTGTAGATCCAAAAAAATCCCACATATAGAATGGCTAACTTTATTCACATAACTTTATTTCGTACTTAAATAAGGAAGTGAACAGTTTTGGCGTCAAAAGCTCGTTTTTACAGCAGTACAAAAGGCTCAAACGTCGAATTTTGGGGACTAGGTAAAGCAGTTGAATTAATAAATATCATTAATAAAATCTCCTAATCTCCAAATTTTATCAACCTGTTGTTGAAAACAGAAATCATGGTGGTGTAATACTGCTGAAGTCGCAAAAATACAACCATGTACATACACACCCCTAGTACTTTGTCATCATCCCCTGCCTCACTACAGCCAGGGCCTCTTCTTAAAACAGATCCTGACAATGAAGTACAGCCGTTTGAGTTACAGTAACAACACCGTCCAAGTCCCTTTGAGCTGTATGATGACTGCCATAGCATGGAGGATGGATTAAGAGCATAGACCCCAGGAACAAGGCCATAAAATATCCATGTAAAAAGCCAAGAGCATGTGGGGAACACTCTCAAATGAAGTTCTGACAGCAGAAAACTTGACATCTAAATTTAAACAGCAAGTTTTGATGTTACTGGGTCCTTTTCACCAAAAAGTTTAGTAATAATAAATATTTAAATTATAATAGATCTGCCTAAATATGCTAAAATGCTTTTCTCCCATGTATTCTTCTAGGTGATCGCTATTTTTATATAAATGATGTGAACACTCAGGTCGAGTTTAAGTCCCATCAGTGGTTTGGAGCTACAGTGCGTTCCCACGGTAACAGCGTTCTGGTAAGACCGATAAATGTCTTGGTTGATCAGCTTGGAAAATATACGTGCATTGTTAAATTACACTGTCTCTAGTTACTTAACTATGATGAAAAATTAACCAGTCAAAGGAGAGGAAGGTTAATGAAAGGTCAATTTAACACTTACCAGATAGAAAATCTGATCACGCTGTCTTTCTGTGCTTTCTAGGCTTGTGCCCCCAGGTATTACTGGAGGACCGAACACGACACACCCTTCGCTGATGTTACAGGAACATGCTACCTCTCCGTAGACAGCCTTAAGACATTTGTGGAGTTCGCCCCCTGCCGAACAGGTAAAGTCAAGCTATGATAGCTACCCAGAGAGTAGCTGAATTGTGGAACCAAGTTACTCCCATTGGCCAAATTGGACGAGTTAGAATGACCCAGGACTGCTCGCAAAGTAGTCTAACATGGTGGTTGTCCATTAGCCTAACTAATCTAACTAGTTCAGTTGACTACCTTAGTAAGCTTGTTACTTTAACACTTTTAATTTTAATTTGGGTGAAGTCATATTTTAACACACAGCACAGTTAATACACTGTCTGGCCAATAAAAAGTCACCATCTGGAATTCCTTAAGCAAATAGGTAAGAACCTTCTACTGGAATTACTGCAGGGATTAATATGTTTTAGCTTGTAACACAGTGAGGTCAGCTGACTGCATGAATGTTGGTGTTACCAGGTTTTTCAATTAGTAATTTTTTCTTTCCTGATGGGAAGGGCATATTCCAAGATGTCTGTATTTATCAAGCTCAGATTGTGAAAGAGTGGTTCAGGAAGCATGAAGCAACATTTTCACACATGGCCACCACAGAACCACAAGTCAAGAATTTATATAGGAGCCATTTCTAAACAACTGCAGATTTGCAGATGATCAGTTCAAGCTCTTGCTCTTTGCAAGGTGTAGAAGAAGATCCAAACTGTGTAAGTCAATGTAGTGGACATTCGTTTAGATGGTCAGGAACAACTAAGGAACAATCATGGCACAGGTAAGCCATAAACTAGTTAGTGCTGGAACACCTAGCAACTGCTTGCTACAAAGCTGACACCTTACAACTCAAATAAAGGTTTTACCTGACCACATATACAAAGAAAGATTGTTCTAGGGAGAAAGGTTTTATTGGCATGACATGAGTTATTTGGCCACAATGACCAGTGCTGTTTGGGGGAGTAAAGATAAGGTATTCATCTCCAAGAAATACTTCACCAACTGTTCAGCACAGTGGTGGTAGCATTGTGGCTGTTATGCTGCCAGTGGATGAAATAATGAAAAAGGAAGACTATCTCAGATCTTCAGCATAACCTCAGATCTAGACAGTTGGACAAAGACAAAGACACACCAGAGCTGATTGTAGAAAGAATTAGGCCAACATCAATCCAGACTTCAACCCTATGGAAAGTTTGTGGCCCTGGCGTAAAAGTCATATTCATGCTAGAAAACAATTCTGGCAAGAAAACATATCAAACATTAAAACAAGTAAGGGGAAATTGGCTAAGTATGACGTATCAGCTGTACTGCAGGTATATACTCACTTTAACTTTTCTTCTTTTAAAGCAACCACTTGGCCCCAGAATAAAAAGACCAGCTAAATCTTAAGACATGCTACAGGAAGTGGGTTGCATAATGTTGTTGGGAATTACTGTAACACCCATTGTTTTCTTGTTGATTTAAGTTATTCTGGAATTTACTTTGGATATGTGACAGCTGAAATGTGGCGAAAATTACACAGGAGAACGCTGCCCTCAATAGAAAATAATGTTTTGCTTATTTAGTTTCGATCTTTTCCCATGTTTTTGTGCTGCTTCCTGCAGAAAGACATGGACCTGCTGGACAGGGCTATTGTCAGGGGGGATTTAGTGCTGATTTCACCAAGGTAAGAAAAATATTTGTTGGGATTTTTGTTGATTTCTACATAATCACACAGTCATTGTTCTCTGTTTTGGCTGAAGTAAGCAGTTGAGATTACACTGTGTACATCAGACGTGCAGTTTGTGTGAACCTCTGGATAAACTGGTGACACACAGATTCCTTATCCCCTGCTACTGCTGTGTTTGTTACAGGATGGGAGGGTTGTGCTTGGAGGACCAGGCAGCTTTTACTGGCAAGGTGAGCTCACAGGAATGTGGAACAGCATGGATTTTTATTATCTTCCATGGATTTTTTTCCTTTCGTGGATCCAGAAAATCAACTCAGCAGCCAGAGATCAAAAGTCGTGTCTCACTTTAACCTCCATCCTGTCCTTTCATCCTGTAGGTCAGCTGATCTCAGCCACCACAGAGGAGATTGTAAAGGCTTACTACCCTTCTTACTTCCTCCTGTCAGTCAACGGGCAGATACAAACCCAGCAGGTGCAGGGGACCTATGATGACAGTTACCTGGGTGAGGAAGGACACTGAAGCAAGACCTTTATGACGAGACCTCCTTCTGTGGAGGATGGCTCAAAATCTAAGCTGCGAATTCTCATTCAGTTCTTTTAGCACATTCATTCTCCCAATATGAAGAACACTGTCTGTAACGGACAAAGAGCGACCTTTGACTACTGCCGCCTTCGTAGGTCAGACGGTTAACTTTGTACACAAAAAAGTCTTCAACCCTTCCTCTGGTTTTACTATAAGGTTTAAATGTCAGCACATATATGACTCATGAAATGACTCAACATACATCACCCTCAAAGAAAAGCAGTTTGCTATTAAGTACGCTCGGCACGGTAATTCCCCAGTAAGGATATAAATCTATTATTACAACCTGGTGACTCTTGTTCTACTCTCAGGACAAATTTAGCATTTTTTTGACTGGCTGACATCATGACCTTGATGTCGTGAACTTTGGTTATGATGTCCCTCAGCGATTGTTTTCTTGTTTGCTGTGTCTGTACTTTAGCATTTAGCACTACAATTGTACCCTGACTACTTCATCAGTCTGTATGCTGCCTCCATGTCACATGCATCAGTGTATATTATGTGATTTGTTTAATGTTTAGTAGGTAGCATGAACCATTGCAGTGTTGCACAGCATTTGTAGGCTACCGCCTTTAATGATGAATTGAAATGACCATAAAGTAAATGTGAATAACCAGATTCATTCTGATTATTATTAATATAATCCAATTTAAGCTAACTTCCAACCTAAATTATTTTTCCCTGTCCCATTCTGCTTTTCCCATCCATCTGTCCTTCAGGTTATTCTGTGGCTGGAGGCGAGTTCAGTGGGGATGATGAGGAAGGTGAGAGTCATATTTCCAGTGCAGAGTCAAAACGCACGGCCGAGAACAGAGCTTTGTAATCCCCTCCTCCCTTCCTTAAGCTCTGTGTAATAGTTAACTCCTCAGTTTCGGTGGATGTAATCGAAGTGTAACACCAATAGATTATTACGTCTTTCAGGAAGCAAAAGCACAAAGAAAGTCTGATAACCATGTTTTAGTCAGTTGGTCACAAGCTTTATCCAACATTGCAGATAATAGTTATCAGTCTTGTTTTGAAAAAACACCTCCTAACCTTTTGCCCCTTGCTTTGCATGTTGCAGATTTCATCACAGGAGTTCCAAAAGGACTCATGCTGTATGGTTTAGTAAGGACTCCTCACATTTTCATTTTGCAACACTATGAATAGTTTATAAAACATAAACTTAATAGAATATTGTTTTAAACACACATGCAGTATACTCAGAACCAAAAATAACTCAAAAATAACCTGCATGTTGGTATTGTGAGCCACAATTTGTAATCCTAAATGTCTTCTATGTGTTAATACAGGTGTCCATATTAGATGGAAAGCATCTGAAGTCTCTACTAAACTTGACAGGGGAGCAGGTATGTGAACCTGGAGATTTTCTGTGCTTTAGTCTGCACTGTATTTTCATATGTGGGTACATATTAAAAGTGGCATGTGTGCAGAAGGGCTGAAAATAAAGGAAACTGTCCTGTGGAGACGAGGCCTATTCTGAAATTAGAAGTCTAGCTTACAGTAAGCGCAGACTATGGTTTCTAAAACCTGTAAATCAAACCCAGAAGGTGTTCTTGTTATCACTGCATTGATTCAGCATGTGCTTTCCCACTGATAGTCTGCTTTATACTGATAGTCAAATTGCTGTACCTGAACATCTCATGGTAAATATTTAAATATGATCTGCAGTGAACCATAGTTGACCTTTAATGAAATGTTCATGTTTTTTTAGTTTATCTTGAAATAATACCCACATGTCCATGTGGACACTCAAAGAGTTACTGAGATTAATAGTTTTTACACATTGTCCCAACCTTTTATGACTGCTCACCTAGAGTGCAAAAGAACTTATTACTTATTACATTATTTATTACTTACTTACTTTCATTTTAGGAATCAGACTGAAATCAAAGTAAGTAAGGAAGCAACAAATTGAGTTGACAGATTGACTTCAATCTCTCATTAGTGTCATTAGGGTATTTAAGCTGTAGGTATAAAAAAAAGTTTTTGTCATGAGATATTGTGTTGACCTGCCTAAAAACACTGACTACAATGACCCTGAAACTAATGATCTAGTCATTGTTAGCTAGGTAGCTAGCAGTAGCTAATTAGCACTCCCTATTCACTCATTCACTACTCCCTATACAATGTCTCATATAGTGCACTAGGGGATTTTAGATACAGCTGAGGAATTTCTTGCCTGGTACCTTCTAAATAGCAGTGTAAGGTGATTGATTCATATATATATATAGACACTACTGTGGAGACTTTTTAGTGACTGAAAACACTGTAGCAGGTGATGTATTAGTTTGCTTCGACATTTGAATGGCATGTCTGAATTGGTTCCTTGTTTTATGATTCACATATTGAAAGTGTACATTTAAAGAGGTGGGCGGATGCACACAAAGTGTGACAGTAACACAAAACAGGAATTTCACTGTAGCTTAGTTTGACTTGGAATACACTTAACTCAAAATGAGAACTGTGAATTATGCTCCCATCAGTTATATAGAAGAAGCAGAATTTTGCACATCCTGCAGTCCATACAACCTGTAGGTACAATCAGTGAAACTAAAATCTGTCCATTTAAATATGTGAATGTGAATATTCTTTCAAGACAAACTTGAACAACTGTGAACATACGTAAGTTGGGAAATCATGAGTAATCTGATTTGTCTGTTACTTTGTTGTGTAATTCAACAAGGTTTCTTTGTGTACATATTGCAAGATGTAATAGCATGTGACCACGCACACATGGGAAAACATGTGTCTGAGTGTGCTTGAGCCTGTTTTCGTAGTGGGAGGTCATGTGTGACTGCTCAGAGGTGTAAGTCTCAGGCAGGACGATGAATAAACTGTCATAGCCAGAGTGATCTGAGGTAAACTCCAGGCTAATTGACTGCTCTCTGTGGGTGAATGCTGTCCCTCTGTGGGTGCTTGAACTTCGTTGTCAAAAGTCAGCTGCAAAAACACATCAGAGAGTCTTTGTGCAGGCTGTCTTGTTGATTTAGTCAATGAAACCTTCAATTTTCCAATTTGTTATGCCATTAAACTAAAATTCATTTCCAAGACACTGATCCCGACAATATTTTCTCTGTTCAGCCATGTTTCACTGGCTTAGCAACCCACATTGTAGCCAAACTGCATTTATTACAGGCTACATGAGTTGGGTAATAAAATGTAAATACCCTACCATGTAAAATTATAGAAGAAGGTGGCTTTTTCTTCAATATGTCTGGTGATTGTGGGCGTTGTGGCTCATCAGTGTGCCAGAAGGCAAGGTTGTATTGGTTTTGATGATTTTTGTGTTAATTTAATTGTAATTTAATATCTGTAATGTACAGGCTATAGTTTATTGTTTACAAAAAAGATTTTGTGTTAAAGAGTGAATTTGTCTCGATGTTCTCCATCTACCTTTTGTCTTCTTGATGTTGCAGCTATGATGATTGTGTTAGCAAACACATTGCCATTATATTGCTAATATGGAACATTAACATTCATTTTAAGATTTGTTTATATTTACCTGATCAATGTTAAGCCTAGCATTCACTCTCCTTTCAACTCTGTTTTGGTCTCCACCAGTTTCAGAAGGAAACATCTTTAACTGTTAATGTTAGCATTAGCCATTTGAACCTTCAGTTAGTAACTTTGTCTTTAGCTAATAGACAGCACTAACAACAAGCTCATGTACATCTGTCTCTTTGATGCTGGACAGGAATGTGCTGTGTGTTTATACTGCAAACTGCTGCTTTTTGCAAAAAAAAAAACTTCAAAAAAATTATATAGGCAGTAAAGATTGCTACTGCTACTATTTTGATTTAGTCACATAAGAGAATCGCAGGAATGTGATGGCTTATGACTGTAAAATTCATCTGTGGTATTGCTGGTCTCACCTCCCCTCAGATGAACATTCCTGGTGGCTCAGTTCGACAGGAAGTGTTGATCATGTTTCTTTGAGCGTGGCAAAGCAGTGCTCTTAGGGTAACATGGTGGATTTGAACTCTGTCCTGAGCCTCACTTTGATTTACGAGCTGTTTTGCATAGTATGCGATACAGAAATAAAATCTGAATATTCAGTCTAGTTTAGGTTTTCACAACCTCACTTCCATGTAACTTCACTACAAATCACTTTGAAATGAGAGTCACCCAAGAATGTAATTGAACCCTAATTTATCATACAAGGTATGAAAAACCCAAACCCTGTGGGTTATTCTGGGAGTGTTTTAAAGGAGTTCAGGTCTCCGATCTCCAGACCCCCTACCTCTACTTGAGCTTACAGAAGCTCTAACACTGAGCTCCATGAAAAGGACAAAGAGGAGACCCCAGGGTATTGTGGGATTGAGAGACTGAGGAAGAAAGCTTCTAGGGTGGTGGTGCTGGGTACAAAAAGGACATGTAGACAGAAAATGGGAGAAAAGAAATGGATCCCTGCACCCTAGTGTGATTATAGCTTAACTGGATCTTGTTTGTAATGTGTTCCAGATGGGGTCCTACTTTGGCTATGCAGTGGCAGCCGTTGACATTAACAACGACGGGTGAGTCGATGGTCTGATGGTGACACAGATGCTGGCAAAAATAGAGAGAGACACAAAAGGGGTGGGAGGAGAAGGGTGAGGTCACTGAAACAGAGGTTCACAGTGAATTTTTGGACATATCCCACACTTGTGCAGTCATTCTGAAATGTTATGTCATGAAAATTCCCCTTCCTTATACTCTGAAAATATTCTGTTCCTCTTTTCTCCAGGCCTGGCCGTCACATTCCCAGTAACTTAAAATTACACCCACTGGTTGTCAGTTATTGCCATTTTTATTTATGATGTATTTAATAAGAGATTGTAGTTGTATAGCATATACAGTTATTTTTGATGCTGCTATTAATTAAATATCAGTGAGGAACACTTGTCTTTGCTTAGCTTTGTTCCTTTCAGAATAACACTGCATGACAGAAAGGTTATTAAAACTGCTTAAAGTCATAGTGAAACAGAAAATGTATATTTAAGTGGCTGTGGCTTAGCTAGAATAACAGACACTGAGCTGAACATATATTTAGATCAGAGGGTAGGATGGAGGTTAAATTAATAAATTTCACCTTAAATACATTTGGCTGAAACTGAAACTAACACATCCAGTGTGATATTACTCTGCTGGCTACACCCACTAACAGTCGAAGATATTATTATTATTATTGTTATTTAGTCATTTGACACAGGGAAGAGTGTGGTTTTGATATCAAACACTGAACAACTGGGAATAAAGAAAAAATTAACTTGAAAGGGAACTGTACTATATATGTAAAGTCTGAACCTTAACATGTGAAGTGCCTTGAGATGACTGAAATGCTGATTTCACACATTTTACTCTTGCCTCTGCTTACGTCCTCAGTCTAGATGACCTGGTTGTTGGAGCTCCAATGTTCATGCGTCGAGATTCTTGTGGGCATCTGGAGGAGCTGGGTAAGGTGTATGTGTACCTCCAGAGGGGCCCTTTGCTGCTGGAGCCAAGCCAGTCCCACCTCCTCGGCCCACAGGCCTTCAGCCGGTTTGGCACATCACTGGCTCCACTGGGTGATCTCAACCAGGATGGATTCAATGGTAAGTGTGATGCATACAGTAAATGTTGAATAGACAAGAAATAAAAAAGAAAGGAAATCATTATAAAATAAGCATATACACCATTTTCCATATAATATACATGTATTCATTTATAATGCAGATTTTAGGAAAGTGTGTGCTGCTGTTTACAGACATGGCCATCGGCTGTCCCTATGGAGGAGACGACCAGCAGGGTTTGGTTCTCATTTATAATGGTTATGCTGGAGGACTGACAGACACGCCCACTCAGACTCTCTCTGGCCAATGGGCTTCCAGTTCTTTCCCAGCCAATTTTGGTTTTGCCTTGCGAGGCAATAAAGACCTGGACCAAAATGGCTACCCAGGTAAACTAAAAAAAGAGTCCATCACCACACTTGTATTAACTATCTTTATTAGCTTAATAGAGACCCTTATTTTCTCACTTTTCCCTACTCGCAGATCTGATTGTTGGTGCTTTTGGGGTTGATAAAGCTCTGCTATACAGGTATGTTAACTGTACAGTGTAATACCAAATATATACATAGGCTGTCATTCTTATTCTTTCATTGCATGCCTCCTCAAACAGGGCACGGCCAATCGTGAGTGCCAGTGCGTCTCTCACAGTGCATCCGACCATGTTCAACCAAGAGGAGAAAACTTGTGAGCTGAACACTGGGAGCGGAACAATTGCTGTGTCTTGGTAAAGTTCAGTTCCACTTTTATATTAACTGAATATATACTTGTATATACAGTAATAATATAAAATATATACAGTATATTATATACTGTTTGATCCACTAAGTACAGCAGTATAAACCACTGTAGAGTAAATACAGTGGCTGTATCCTTAGTTAAAGAGCTCTCTGACAATCAGTGAACATGGAAAGTCTTGCAAATGTTATGTAACACAGATCTTAGTTCAACGTCTGCTTTCCAAACTTCATGTGAAAGTCTAATGACTTCATGTTTGCCAGTTTCCTGCCCAGACCTCTCTGAATAGCACTTTTAGTATTCTTAGATCCATAGAAGAAAAAAAACTTTTATTCTCAATGAGGCTCTTTCCACAAGCTCAGTTTAACCATTAAACGTGGAACATTTTGAGACTGCTGTGAGAGGCATTTGCCAAACTGGCTCTTGTTTAGTATCTGCCCGCTAAGTTGATACAAGTGAGTGGTGTTGTTTTCGTGTTTAGTCTGTTTTTTTGCTACCTTGGAAACAAAAAGGAGAAGAGATGGAAGGAAGTGGGAGAGAGGTGGAGTATTTGCATGGTGGAGAGAGTAGTGGAGTCTTGAAACTGGGTGTAACTTTCTTGAAATGAAAATATTGCTGGAGTCATACTGTACCTTCCTCCTCCTGAGCCTTTTATAGACACATTGTAAAGAACGATTTTGGATGTCAAACACACTTTTTCCTGTGGCTTTTTCACAATAAAAGACACAATGTGCTTCTCCAGTGTAAAGCAGCAGGGATGGGATGTCTCATAACTTAACACAGCTGTTATTAGTTATTATCAGTTATACTACAAGGTATTTTCCTGTGAATACCTTGTAGTGATGTAGGCAATATGAATCCAGTGAGGGACCCTGCCACTACCAGCTAAAAATCCAAAATA
>OMLM01005374.1:35307-64426 GCA_900302695.1 Helostoma temminkii | reverse complement strand
GTTCATTTCTTGCAAACCACAAATAGTATGAATAATAGCATCAGATTTCAGATTATAATTTGAAATAAATACACGAAAGCAGCCCAAATCAGTGTTACCACAACTAGTGTACAAACCGTACATGTTTGTTCAAACTTTTGTCTGTGTTCAACTTCCAGTGTCAGCATCACTTTCTGCCTGCTGGCTAATGGGAAGCACCTCCCTTCTCGTCTAGGTGAGGAGCACGCACACACACACACACACACACACACACACACACACACACACACACACACACACACACACATAATCACCCGCACACACAGATGGTCCCCATTAACGTACCTTGCTTACTTTGTGGAGCCACAAATATGCCGGACCTCACTGTGCACAATTTGGCAGTTAAGATCGAGATAAAAGAACAATCGTGTAAATACAGAGTAAATTGGTGGGCTCCGGCAGTTTAGGAAAGTATGGGTTTGTTTTAAGGGCAAGGATGTGTTTTGTGTGTGTTGTCTGCTTTGTTGTTCTGTGTGTTTCTGTATACTAATGTTTACCACCGTGCATGTGTGTCAACGGTGAGGGATTGATGCAGTATATTTGTGCAAATGATTGCCTGTGCATACATTTACATATATTTTGCATGTAATATATATATAAATGTACGGATGTGCATATTTTTATGTGTGTGTGTTTCAAGGCTTTGTGGTGGAGGTTCAGTTAGACAGTGTGAAGCTAAACCAAAAGGAATCCATCAGGAGAACTCTGTTCCTTGACAGCAAGCAGCCCAGTCTGATGAAGACCTTCAGCCTCGTCAACGGAGAACGCCTGTGCCACGACACCAAGGTTTATCTGCGGGTTAGTCAGAGTAGCTGTGTTTACTGTGTCTCATGTTCCTCCTTTTTTAAAAATGTTGCATAAAACTAAATGATTTGAAGTATATTCCTACACTATAACTTTGATCTACAAGAATTAGGCCTCTTAAGGCATTAAAAAGATATCAAATTAATTACATGCGATTAATGAATCTAAATTAATTGCATACATCAGTTATTGCTGTCAAAGTATTTAAAAAGTATTTTAATTATATTGACATTTAAAGGTAAATGTCACTTTTATTTCATATATATTTTATTTAGGTCCATATACAATATTGGTCATAACCAAAAAGACCTAAAATGCAGACAAACATTGCAGAGAAGCTCTTATCAACACGTCCATCTGAGAGTTTTTAAATGTAAATGTTCCATTTATGGGGTTAAAGCAGTGTCTTCTCATCTACCTCCGTCATGTTACAAAGCCACTGTGGTCTCGTCTCTCACGTTTAGTTACTGTGGCCCCTCACCTGAAGACCTACAGGCCATCACTTGCTGCTGAACTTTGCATTTTATAATTATGATTGTATTACACATTATCACAGTACACCACAAAAAAGTTCACCTTTAGAACATTTAGTGTTTGGGAGGGACACTAACCTGGAAATGCAAAACTGAATGGAAGATTACGTTTAATGTGCATTCATTTTTTTTATTGTGTTACGTTTTGTCATAAATTCATCAAAATTATCATTTTATTTCAACAGCTTTAACAAGAATAAATAATTAAACAGAACACTGGCAGTTCTGTGGGGCTGCACTTCAGCACCCTTTCTTCAGGCTAAATGCTAGCAGCACTTTAACAATGACATTAATCAGGTATGGTAGCAGCATTGAGCCTGCTAACATTTACTACTGTAATTAGCACTTAGCACAAAGTACACCTGAGAGGTGGATACCAGTAGTTTTTCAGGAAACCGGTCATAAACGAAAGTTTTGGACAAATTAAAGTGGCTCCAGATGAAATCGTCTTTATGTGAACACGTGATATTTGAGTTTTTAATCTCTACACATGGACAGTAGGAGGAGGTTTAGGTAGCGTGCTAAGAAAGATAGTGGAGAGGAAGACTTCCAATCTGATATTAACAGTGCATTCTAATAAAATAGTCATAAAATCAGTTTTACAAATGATTGATGAGGAAGAAAATGTACATGAGTTCCCAATGACAATTTGTGCCACATTAGAAACCAGACACATTAGATGTTCACACCAGTACTATAATAATAAGCTCTGGGGTTGAAATTTCATGGTGTCATCTGAAGATGAAAACAAAACCTGATCATTTACAAACATAAAAGTATCTTTTTGCGCTACTATTTCTCAGACCAATCGCTTTCACAAATATTCCAGTTCTTAATCCTGAGCCAGAGTCCTGCTGGTTTTCATCCAAGCCATCTAATCAGAGACCTTTTTGCACCTGCAGCACCAGGTGAATGCAATTAACTCGATGGTAGAACAAAGGGTAAAGTCATTTCCTAATAAACAGGGTTTGAAGTGGCTGTTTGAAGTTGGTGTTTGAGGCAAAACTACTACAGAACCAATTTTCTCATCACTCAGTGGTGACCTGATCAAAGAGTGCGCCTGACAAAAACTCTTAAGTCATATGTTTAGATGTTCAATGTAGGGATATAATGATCAGAGCACTTTGCTTTTTGACAGGATATGAGATGGTTTGAGTAGAAACCATCCGCTCATTTGTCAGTCAACACTCTCTGTCCTTTTTTTACTGTTTCACTTAGTAACACTTTGTCTGGTCAGACTGAAATCATGTCAGAACATCCTACATTCAGACCAATAGTGACTGTAACATCTGCTTTTCATTTTTTTTTTACAAACATCTGCACTAAAAGACTAGATGTTCTAACCACCTCAGATTTTTTGTACCTCGTCTGAATATTGAGCACATTAATATATTAGACACAGCTGTTCAATACATGGAAACATTTCAATTTGTGTCATTATCTGTCTGTGTTGCAGAATGAAGAAGAGTTTCGGGATAAACTCTCTCCCATTTACATCAGTCTCAACTTCAGTCTGGATGCTCAAGCCCCTGTGGACCAGCATGGTCTCAGACCAATCCTGAATTATCAGACAGAACAAGTTATTGAGCAAAAGGTAAGTACGTTGTCTAATAATACACTACAAAGCTATGGTGCACCATGAAGAGGCAGGAGGTCCCCTATCGATTTAGCAAATAACAGGAAATACGTTATCGTGCTAACTGTAGTTTAATGATTAAAAAAATTTGCAATACTGTAATTTGTATTATTAATTTGTAATATTAATACTGTAATTTGCAGTATTAAGGATTTATTATTTATAGGAAAAGTGTTTTTATATCCCTGAGTACAGTCTGCAGGTTTTAATGTCTGGATGCAGGTACAGTATAAACTCCACAAATCAGAAGGTAAGAATTAGTCAGTTGACAGGTTAGTGGCCTTTCTGAGATACTCACTGAGATATATTTATATTACTTAATCATTTTAGTTCATTTTAACTTTACGATCAACTAAAATGTGTAAAATATGAAAAGTCATTAGCACATTAAGCAGTAATGAGAATATGTCATTAGTTGCAGAAGTTTCAGCTTCGAAGGATATGAAGTGTGTCTGTGCAGAGCTGTAAAGTGTATCTGTATTTCACATGACCACACTAAACATGTACACCACACCATTTATTTGGTCACACTCCCTGCGTGTTATGAACCAAACAGATGGTCTCCACAATGTTTTCCAGCAGAAAGAGAGCAGCTGGGATGATGAATAAGTCTCACAGACAATGTAAAATCATGTCACACTGTGGATACACAGTGCTTCTCTGTACTTCACGTACAGGAAATTTATTTGAATGGCAAACTCTGAGTTTCTAGACCTGTACCCCATATGTTTAGAGATTGAAGGTCAGCCCCGATAGAGAAAGAGGTGATTACTGCACGCTGGTCCCTACTGATCATTTTTCGTTTCCTATATGAAGATTTGTAAGGTTTCTGAACAAACGGTGAGCCGTGACGCTCCATAATCACAGAGGAAGTCCTGACAGCTCTGTTTGGGTGGAGCGGTGCTCAGCTCTCAGACATCTGGTTGTGGTTTGTTTATGTATGTTGCAAGTGGTCTCCTCCACCAGGCAAGAACCGGAGCCTCAATACGTGCATGCTTTTGTGAGTGAAGGTAAAGTGAGCGTGTGATGTGGGTGTGTGTGGGTGTACATCATGTGGTTGTAACTGCCTGTTTTCAATAGACTATTCCAAAATTTCTCAGTGTCCAAACCTTAAAAGCAACACTACATATTGCTTTTTCCCACTGTTAAATATGAATCGTCAGAAAACAGTGTTTTAGGAATAGAATAGCTCTTGTATATATGTATTTTTATACATATTGTGTGTATGTAGTGTATTTTTTAATGTGTACTGTCTTTGTAATGTAACAAAATGCACTAGTAGTGTAGCACAAAGTTATAAATGCATTTTGTAACTCCTATTATTATTCTTTGTCATTCTAATGAAAAATGTAGTTTTCATAATGCTTTGTGGGAAGTCACTGAAAGGTTGTTTAATTAGCTGCTTCCTACACTATATTTCTATATCTATATCATTAATCACAATTCTATAATTAATCCTGTAGTGTATTTTGTCTGTAAGTTGATTTATTTATGGTGGACATCACCAAATATATAAATATCTCTATGAGATGTATATCATAGCAACTGCTTGTGCCGTCACTGTTAAAACCAAAGTACACTGACTAACTTCCTGTTGTTTGAAAATCTCTTTCTCTTACTAACATTTTAGTTTACTCGTAGGCTAATGGTTCGGCTCCGTGCCGTCAATTTAGCATACAGTGTGCTGAGTGACGTTTATGCTGCGCTTTCTGTTGACACACTGAATTCTTTGTACTGCTACTTGGTGAATAAATCAGATTCAGACTGTGACCATAGTCAGAACTGTGGTCAGCATCACTGCTCTGTCTCTCCAGTAGAATGCGTGCATTTAAATTGAGTGGCTTTCACTGAGTGAGTCCAGCAAATGTTACGTATATTTTAGTAGGATAAATGGTTTGTGGAAATGAGCTGAAAGTTCTGGTTTTGCAGGCAAAGCAGATGTTGTATATGTTGAATTTTATGTGGCAGTGATGCAAATATTCACTGTGGTGCAGTTCAGACTGCACCAATAGTTAAAACTTAAACACTGAACTGTCACACCCTGTTATTTCCACTATTAATGGTTTATTTTATAATTTATTATGTTCCCCTGCTGCCTTGTAAATGTGTTAACTTATATTCATTCATTCATTCATTCATTCATTCATATCTTTTATGAAAGAATAAAAGAGTTAATTATAGTATAACTGCCTTTAAACTTAAGCTGAACCTGTATTTAACCAGGCAGATTCCTAGATCAGTGGTTCTCAAACTTCACAGTGCTTCTTCTTCATACACCCAAAACTGTGTGAAAGTGGATGTGTCGAACATATTTTTTAATCCATATTCTTGATTTTTGACTGTCCTTTTCACAGCAGCTGTGATTGCTTTTTCACAGTTAAAGATTGCATTGACAAAGGGCTTATTAAATAGAAAATATGGCTTATTGAAATTAAATATTTACAGTTTTAATTGAAGTAAATATATATTTTTTATGAATTTTACATAACACATATTGTTTGCAGTACTCCAAAGTACTTCTAGGAGTACACATTTGAGAAACACTGCCCGGGATTATAAATCTTTTTCAAAGGAGTCAGTTATTTGTCTGCCATAAAGAATGTACAGATGCAGGTGTTGATGCCATTTTGTGCCATAGTTAGAACAAAAACAATGCACTCTAACAAAAAATATTGAATTCAGTTCACAAAATTCCTATATGTTGTTTTCAAGCGTCGCTGAGGGTAATGCAGCCTAATACAACAATGCTGCAATAAAGTTCAGGTCATGAAGGTTTTAATATTCAGTTTTTGTGCTGGTTTGTGCTGTTATTGAACTGTACTGCATCTCAGGCCAGAGACACGCCAGGCCAGCATCAAAGAACGTGATGTGACTGTTGCATAGCCTCATTGCCTGGGCAAATATTTTACTATAACCAATTCTAATTTTAGATTTTTACTTTGGTAGTGCCCCACAGTCAATGAACGTAAAGTTTGCAGTGCCAGAGTCAGTGATCTTCTAGGTACTCGTTTGATGACAGTGATTTCATTGCTTCCTGCTTTCAAGCTGGTCTAAAGGACAACACGCGGTATATTCCTTTAGGAGCTGGAGGGAAACACGGATCAAACATATGGGAAGATGAAGAGATGAAAGTGAAGAAGAGCTGAAAAGCGGTTAGAAAGAAAAGAAGATAAATTGGAACTCATCACTTCTGCTTAGTAAATCTGTTACAGAGCACGTCTGTTTGGCGTTAAATGACCGATAGCCTCCTAAGCCCTGAGTGGATGTAACACCAGGGACTTGAATGAAGAATCTCTGCTCAGACACTGTTAACCATTGCCAGGCTGATTCTTTGCTCTTTGTAGACCCTCCGTGGCATTCTTTATGGAATCTAATGTTTCCCATATGTTGGAGAGATGAGGCCAAAGGCAACGACGACAGCATGGATCAACATAGGAGAAGTGGCAGAGGAGAAAAGAGAGAATAAAGCTAAAACCTCTGGGGACGTGCTGGAAAAGACAATTCAGTCAAATCAAATCACATCTATCTTCTACTGTGGTTTCTACCCAGTCATCTGCCACGTTAAAACTACACAGCCAATTGAGTCCTATTCTCTTTTGAATGTTTTCACGCTTTTTGAAGCTTTTCCACAAAAATGCAATAGTTATTTAGATGGAATTCATCAGCCTTTCATTTCCCATAAACCTTCAGCATGTTTTCTCTGTTCATCCCTTTTTTCTTCCCCACATGTAAAGCGCACATTACTTTTATCCTGCAAACATGAACAGACACTGCTTTTACAACTCCTCCTCCGCGGCATGTGGTTGTGGCAAAAATTGTTGTAGTTTTGCACATATGGAGGATCAGTATCCTCTTATCTTTTCAATAAATGATAATGTATAGGTTTTTGTAAACATCTACTTTCCTCAAACCTCTTGTCCCTGGATACATCTCTTGCACCCATCATACTGTATTTGTCCCTCACTCCTCCCTCTGCCTCCGTTTATCTCTATTTTTCTTTCTATCTCAGGCCCAGATTCAACTCGACTGTGGAGAGGACAACATCTGCGTCCCTGACCTGAAGCTGGCTGTTTTTGGGTGAGAGGAAATCACCTTTCTATCCTTACCTGATTCAACAAACTAAATTTAAACCCTTTCATCTATTAAATCTTCCAGTTGTCTCCCTTTGTGACTGTGAAATTTAACATATACAAAGGAAGTCTTAAATCTGCCATTTGAAACACACATGTCTGGGTCTTTTTGTGCGTTTCAAGTGATGCATTTTATGTTTCGGGTTACTGTGGAGCGAATCCAGAAAAAAATTGCAGAGTTAGCATAAACAGTAGTTGCCATCTTGACTGAACACACAAAGTAAACATCGTTTGACATGAACCCACACAAAAGAGCTGCACCAGCACAGGCCGCACTGCTTGAAGCAGTAGTTTTGGCCACTTTAGGGAGGCAGAGCAAGCTTTAAACATAGCATAATGTTTATATGGCTAAGATGTTAGCAAACATTTACATATTTACATAAACATTCACTAGGGCTGTGTCCGAAATCACTCCATATTCACCACTGTCTATATAGTGTACACTCAGTAGTTCACTCAGTAGTGAGCAGCATGTTTCCAATGCATTATGGGACTGTTAGTGTTGCACTGTGGGGAACTTTCATTGCACTATATAGGGTATGAGAATGCTCATTGAGCATTGGCACACCACCACAAAATGGCGAACACACTATGTAGCGAGTAGAGAGTGATTTAGGACAGAGCCTACGTGTCATTTTTTTAGCCACACAACAAATTGAAGTTTGTCTTTTTATAGTTGTGTTTCCAACTAACTTCTTATACTCATTTTCAACCAACAAAAATTTAGTACTAGTTCTGGGCTGGTGCTAGTTATTGTTCAAAGTTGGTTCAACTCGGAAACCGTCTAAGAACCAGTTTTTCCACAGGCTACAGAGCCTTCTCTGCCTGCGCAACACTGCTAACGCTAAGCACAACAAGAACCACAACAATGTTTCTATAAGTGTTGTTTCAGACTTATCTATCTAAACTCACATCCAAACATTCCTGGTCCAACACGTATGCTCTGTGATCACTGTGCACACAAAGCTTTAGTTGCTCTTGTAGTCCCCAGCCCCTGACACGATCAGTTCTTAGTTTTAGTACAGCAAAGAGTATTTCTCAAGTAAACGGAATAAACTGGTTTGAAATTAAGCACTAGCTCTGAAGCAGCCCTGCAACTGTCTCGGCCAAAATTATCTTTCATCATTCCTTCAAACAATAAAACAAAACATGTTCCTCAGCATTTCTTTCCGTATTCCAGGACAAATTGGCAACCACTACAACAAAAGCAATTACAAGTTGAAACCTTTATGATAAAAAAAAATGATGAGCAATTTAAAAACTACAGCTCCCATAAAATAAAACTACAAATGCAGCAGAACAGGTACATATAGTACACAATCATAAAATGCTTAAAAGTAAATCTTAGCTGTAACCTCTGCTGTCTAAATGAATGGAATCAGATTATTTTATAATTCAGATTATTTGCGTTATAATAATAATAATGCATTTCATTATCACATCATGTCCACTCACCATTAAGGGCAAAAGAAGGCTCAATGTAAATCCTCAATAGGGTTTTTATATTGAATAAAAGTTGCCCTGTGACATTTGTGACCACTAGTGGAGCAATGACTTGACTTACTGAATCACACATAAACATGACTTTGTGACTCGGCGCAGAAAAACACAAAGATACAACACTGTTTCTAAGTAGAGTTTAGCTCCAGAGGAACAATTTCACATCACATCCATCTTTAATTCTCTATTAATAAAGCATTGTTGTTTGTGAATGGGTATCAGACAGGTATTTGGCAATGTCTTAGTGAATGCACAGAGCGAACACACATGCTCAACTCTCTCCTCCCTGCTCTGTTATGAAGAGTGTTTTGCATTACGGGTCCATGTGATTTCTCTTAGCTGCAGAAATACAATCGGTGTGAAAGGCTTCCCATGAAAACAAAAAAAAATAAAGATGTGCATTCGTATTTGCCGTGGGACCAACCTCGATCGATTCAGCACTTTCACTAAATAGAATTTCCTTTTGCTGACATATTATAAGACACAGCTTCTTCTCTTGCTTGCCAAGAATTTGCAAACAGTGGGATTCTAACACTTACAGCCTGGAGGTTTGTCAATGCTGTGTGAGTTGTGTTCTCTGGCTTCAGTTACGCCTTTTTGAGTTTTATGATTCACTGTTTTTTATGAGATTCCCAACAAATGAAACTTGAAGTGGTAGTTTAACATCTCAGCTGTATGCTGCATACTTCTGTTGTCAGCTCCTGCCCAGTGTTGGTGTCAGAGTATCTGTGTTGCTTCTTTTGCATTTGCTAAACTTGCCCAGGTTTAATTAAACTCATCTGGAGGTTTTACCTAGTGAGGGATCACTGCGTCCAGACGCTCTGAGTACAGGGGGAGGGGAGGAGAAAACGGCAAATGAAAGTCAAGCCCAGATGCTGACTCTCAACCAGACAGCTTTCTCCTCAATAGAAACATTAATTTACTATCGTGAAGTGTAGCTGTTGGGGGAGGGCTGGGGTTAGAGAGTGCTGAGAGGATTTATCACTACATTAAAAGTACGTTTGCACACAGGGGTGTCACTGCGAACACGAGGAACAAGATGGGGGTTGGTTTCCTGATACAATCACAGTGATCGGATTTGGGTCATTTCCCAGGTCAGTCGTGGACAGATATGCAGGAGAAAATGGCCTCTGGGGACTGTCTACAACAGAGAGCCATTGTCTGAAAAGACTCCACGTCTCTGCTTTTCATTACATTTTATAAGCGCTTCTCTGGCATTTGGTCATGCTCTGCACCAAATGACTTAAAATTTTAACCTCTAACCTGACAGAAAATGACACTGAAGAAAATGCCTGTAAACGAAAACGACTTAGTCTACTGACACGTGAGATTGTATAGTATAGTATAGTTTGAGCTAAATGCTATTGGTATGCTAGCAAGCTCACAATAGCCCTTTTTATACAGAAACCCTGCTGTGTTGGTGCTAAGCCCAGCTGGAGAGACTGTAAACACCAGCGGCTTTCCACTAGCAAAGTTAGCTGATCAATGTAGCTATTTTGCTGGAGCAGGTTGGGAAAACAATTCCCTTATCATTGCAGCTCCGGAGAGATGCTGTGAGGAGACAAAAACAGCGGCGAGTCTGTGACGTTCGTGAGAGAGTTTGTGGATCTCACTAATTCCCTGGCATACTTGAATTTAAAAATGGGATTATAACAAAGCATACTGATATTTAGTGGTTCACTTTTTTATTTTTCTTAATTCTTGTTAGATCTTAGTGCTGCTTTCAACACTATAGATAAGAACATTTTATCACATAGGCTGGATCATGTCTTTGGGATTGAAGGAGCAGCCCTAGCATGGTTTAAATCTGTGAGACAGGTTCCAGTTTAGTTATGGAGTTCCTCTGGGTTCTGTGCTTAGACCAATTATTTTTACTCTATACATGTCTCTCTTAGGGAGCATTTTTAGGAAACACTGAATAAAGGTCCACTACTATGCAGATGACACCCATCTATATTTAACTATGAAACTGGAGGATAAAAACTACAAGAATGTTTAAAAGACATAAAGGCCTGGATGTCCTGTAATTCTTTCTACTTCTAAATTCAGATAAAACAGAGATTTTTCTATTTGGGCCCCAAAACCTCAGAGATATGATGTCTTATCCGATAGTTACTGTAGATTCTGTATAGTGCCATCACACCAGAAGTTATTTGAGGTTACCTTTCTTATAGAACATGTCTATACCTTGTTCTTTTATTAAACAAGCTAAAAAACCTGATGTTACTCCACTTAAAATACTCCCATACTTTAGATGATCGCGGTTGGTTTCTTTTCACTCGCTCTTCACCAGACTCCATGCTCTGACTACACACAAGCATCTTACTTCCTACATGCTACACATCGAATCACCCCACTCCTATTACAAACAAGCTTCTCTTGTGTCTTGTGATCCAAAATTCAATCTGACCTTAAATGACCTTAAAGGCCCTTATGTTAGTTGTAAACTGCATCCAAAGACCAATCAGAGATAATTTTTAAAAATCTGAGCAAGTGTAGTGACGATGTGGTGACTCTCATCTCTCAGTGACAGGACAGAGGTTTACCTGGGTGATGAAAACTCTTTGAGTCTGACCTTCAATGCCAGGAATGAGGGAGAGGGAGGGGCATATGAGGCTGAGCTCTATGTGGTACTTCCTCCAGAGGCTGACTACAGCGGGATAGCGCGTAACAATGAGGTGAGTAAGAAACAGTTGCAGTAACTCTACCTTCTTTTTTAAAAGACAAAACAACAAGGGAATCCCCAAGTGGCTGTCTCCCCACCAAAACGTATTTAGACATGTGTTTGGTTATCTTGTAACGCTTACAGTACCACAGGCAAAGAGTATCTGATGTTTTTGTTTTTTTCCAGAGCCTGACTCAACTGACGTGCAGCTATGAGGCAGAAAACCAGACCCGCTATCTCGTGTGTGATCTTGGAAACCCCATGAAGCCTGGTACCAGTGTAAGAGCCAAAAAAACCCACATGTTGTTTTTGGCCCCTTTCAGTTTGTGCGTCTCAGCACAATTAATTCAAGTCAAGTTGTTATTGTATACCATAATCCATCATACCGTATATAAGCAAACTCCAAATGAGGAAAAACAGAGAAAGAAAAGATTCCCAACTTCCAAAAAGAGAAGCATATAACACCAGAAAGTCCAGGCTGGGTTTATGAATAATTATTTATAGTCAAGTCAGAAGAAGAAGTTTTTCTAGCAATTTTAAGGGGATGAATTCCCTGTCAGTTAGTTGGACTAAATTTGCTTATGTACAGCAGAGGTCACTTATAGATTAGCCGAAAAGTGTTGAGCGAAAGTATGAAAATATCCATTATTAATTTTTATGTTCCTGTAGTTAATTATATGCATTTTTTTGGGGTCATTTCCTAGTTATGGGCTGGTCTTCGGTTCACCGTACCCAGACTGCAGGATACTGACAACACTGTGCCATTTGAGCTCCAGATACGAAGGTTGGTCCCTTTTCAGAGTGTTCAATAGGGTCATTTGTGGATCCAGTCTGTAAAGGTGTAGAGGTGCTAACTATCCAGATACTCCAGAAAACAATACAAGAAAGAGTTTGTTAGTTCTTTTCACAATTGTCACCCATTTGAAGGTCTACTAAAGGTCATAGGAGTCAAACACAATCCAGTTTGGTCCAAGGAGAAATATCATTTTAATCCATTTGTCAGGGTTGGCAATTCCAAAAACAAAAACGGTGAAAGAAAATGGTGTCTAACTGGCTTTACCGAGCCCAGTAAGACAATAGTATCAGTATAAGTTTCCTTTTTAAAGAAAAAATACACATGATGATGATATTGACAACATAAAATCCTAATGCAAAACACGGGACACATGGGACACAATCTTGTACTAAACCTTTTTGTTTTCTCTTTCTGTTGTGTCTGTAGTAAAAATGCAAATAACTCAGAGAGTGAAGTGGTGTTGTATGAGCTGGAGGTGGCTGCAAAGGCCAGTGTCATTCTGCAGGGGTAAGGCTGGATTAACTGAAGTACTGCATTGTTACATTACAATTATATAATCATTCTTATCACTGCGGTCCCGCCAGTGTAAAGCATGTGTTTGTGTCTCTCTCTTGTGTCTCTTGCAGTGTCTCTCGGCCTGACAAGGTCATCTTTCCCCCTCCCAACTGGACCATTCATCACAGCCTGAGGGAAGAGCAGGACATTGGCCCTGAACTTCAGCAGGTCTATGAGGTGTGCAGGGATTTCCTTTCACTGTGTGTTTTTAGTGATGTTTAAATGAAAATGTCGTTGTTCTAACTATCAAAATGATCAGCGACAGTATGTAGTAGTAAGTGTTACCTTACAGCACCAGCCTCTAGTTAGGTTTATTATTGGTTTATTTCTCTTTATCTAACTTGCATCAGACATGCAATGGTCCAGTTATTTGCAGAAACAACATCTGAGTTCACACTGTCTGTTTCAGTTGGTGAATAATGGTCCTAGTGCAGTCAGCCAGTCGACATTAGAGGTGAGATGTCCCCTGAGGGCTCCCGGCCACGAGCTGCTCTACCCTGTGGAGGTGGTCACTGAGGGGCCGCTCACCTGTTCCTCTAAAACAACCTTCAATGCACTGAAACTCAAAGTGAGGACTCACAATCACATGCACACACACATACTGTAGGTTTGTTGGCATGGTGAGGATATTAGCCTTGACTTATTTTTGGCCCTGAACATTTGACTGTGTTTGTTAAGTACTCTGTCATTGTCTTCATGTGTGTAGCTGCAGCCTCCAGCAGTACAGGCTCCAGCTAAACTGAAATCCAACACTGAGCCCCGTGTCCAGAAAAGGGAGGTGAACAGAGATCCACTGGCTGAAAAAGGAAACCTGGTAAAAGAGAATGTGTTACTGGCTAAGCATTTCTATTGCTATTACTTTACAATTTCACTTCTACTACTTCTAATGTCTTAGACTACATTACCCACAATACCACGCAGCTGCAAATAATTCAACTAGGAATGTGGTTACATTATGGCAGAAGTGGCTAATTTATCTTCAAGCCTCTAGCCTCTAGTGAGTCAAGTTCAGTTATTTGAGGAAATGTATCACAAAACTTTGTTTGCAGTAGCAGGATCCTGCATTTCTAGTAGGTAACAAAATTATTCTTATTTAAATCTATTCAAATCAGGTGTGTGGGCGCAGGTAAAAAAATGACTAAATTGCAAAATAAGTAGCAGGTGAAAGAAAGATGACGATGAGAAGAAGTGTAAATAAAGGCACAGTTTTTCTTTACCCAGCTTATTTATCAATTATCAATATCTAATTATCCTTTTATATTTGAGAAGACAGCTGTGTGACATGTGGTTACATTAATGAAAAGTGAGTGTAATCGCTGTTTGCAGTTCAGACTCCACATGGTAGTACTTCCTAAGAACAGAACAGATTTTGATCTGGAAAATCCCCCTTTAAAGCAATGTGTTTTTTAAAAGGTAATTTTATTCAAAGTATAAACTGATTCAAAATAAAACATTAAAATATCCCATACACTATTTTAAATTGTAGTACATCATTGACAACTTTTCTTGGACCTTAATTTGTCTGTATCTGTTGACAGCATTACATGATTCCACTTCAGTAAATACAAATAAAAGAAGCCATTTTGGTTAGAGTCACCTTTTCTTTTTTAACCTCCTGGGAACATTTCTCCTTCAACGGTTAACTCCGTGTTGCCCAAAAAGTTCCCACGAGGTGTTTATTTTTCTCCTTGTCCTTCTTCATAGACTGTGGGTGAATCATGGTGAAGAGAGTCTGTAGAGCTGTTCACTCCAAATACGCCACAACTGAGACTGAGACTCAGTGGCTCTTGTGTTGGGTGTTCAGTCCCACTGGATTTTTTATGTGATTTCATTAGCGTGTGGCTCTGCTGAGTGGGTCTTGCATGCTTATGTCATACATTACAATCAAAACAGTCCAATCAGATGGTAAGAAGATGGAGTTCGCCCTTTAAATTATAAAGAGATTATTGGTTTGAGCAGAGGAAATGGGAATAGATATAATGAGCTCTGGTCAATGTCTCCCGCTGTTTGCTGTAATTGTTTGTGAGATGAAGTTAATTTGGTTTATGATTTACTGGGGCACTTTGGTGCAGCTTTGCGTCACTGACTCTACTGTCTGGCAACTCATTTGTTATGGTATTTCAACGAACCATCATTCAATTTAAGAATTCAACCACATGAAGACGCTCTCAAACATCCATGTGCCACTGTTTGAAAGCCAAAAGCAAATTTAAGTAGTGGAATTACTTCTGAATTAGTACCAATCTAAAGGGAAAATTAGCTGTAGCTTGATTTTCGTCTGATTTGAGGTTGAAAGTCCAAAGTTTAATGCACAAACAAACGTTAGAAACGTGTTATTAAAATGTATATCTTGGAAACAGCTGAATGAATTAATTGAGCCATATCCCGGCCTAAAAACTTTTAACCTCATATGCTGAAAGTCCTGAGTAGATGTCTCAATGCTGCCCACACTAACACCATATGAATAATAATAATAATAGATGTATTGTTGAAACATTAATATGCAAAAAATGACAATACAAACAGGACACAAGTGATTTTACTGCTACTAACTACCCAAAAACAATTTTAAAATGTATGAAAACCATTTTGGTAACTGCAGTGCATGCTGGGATTTTCTTTTTTTTTTCTCAAAGACAGGTCACTCAGGTTAAAGGCCTTCTGAGAACAGAACAAACCCATATCAATGACCACACCTTTGCTCCTTGCGCCTCTAGCTACAGTTAGCTTATGGAGCCTTTGCTTACAGACATGCACTGGAACACTGAACATATCTGGACATTGCCTGGGTGAGCTGCATGTGAGGATGCTAATATCCGAGTCAGATGGCCCGGAGGTTTCTCTGACTTTATCCTGTGAGCTCCCAGTACAAAGTTCAGATAATATCAGAATATAATCTCCACTGTGTCACGTCATGTTATTCACACACTCTGCACAGACACCCTCTGAAACGCAGCTCACTCTGATAATCTTACCATGTACGACAACTTGTCCATAGTTTATATGTGAAGTGATGCCATTGAGAGTTTAGTGCCCTGTGAGTTTATACAAATGTCTAACGTTGCTTCTAGAGGATGTGTGTATGTTCTCTCATTGCTTCGATGCAGAGATGGTAGTAGCGATAGCAGCTAAGCTTAGGTTGCACCACAGTCTGTCTGGTATGTGGATGCAACAGGCTCTCTTCGACTTGCTGCTATATTTGTTTGTAATCAGAACTTGAGCTGGGGCTATTTTAATAAGCTTCGCTAGGTGGTGTCCAGGACTGATTTGTGGGCCGTAGCAACAACAGCAGCCCTGTCACACAAGAATAAGAGATGGTCTGTATGTAACCCAGAATCCTGTTTTCACTTGAAAATGTGTTGTATATTAGCGATAGGGGGCTTTAAAGTAAACACAGCAACATTTTCCACACACTATAATTCCTGCAAAATGGGCTAAATATGAACCAAAAAAAACCGTATTGAATGCTTCATTGACATTGATTGGCTCTGTCCCTGCACAGACCTGCTCCACAGTGGAGTGCTGGAAGCTGCATTGTAGTGTTGGGCTGCTGGAGAGAGGAGACAGCGTCATCCTGACTGTGCGCTCCAGACTCTGGGCTGAAACCTTTATGGAGGTGAGACTGCAAGACTCTGCTCTGTTCTGACCTACACGCCAACAGAAAGTTAGAATCTGTGTGGTTATACTGCCTTCTGCTGGACTTCTTTACAATTACAGGCGGTGCGCCCCAAGTCCATGCTACAGCAACTGCCACTTTTTATTTTAATATAGCAAACTAATCCATTAAAAACATAGCAATCTATGAGTGGTCATTGTTTACTTGTAAAAGAATAAACTCCTCAACAATCTAAACTGTGAAAACACTGAACTTTGTGACAAAATGTCTCTTTCCATTTGTCCCTTGCTTGTCCACAGAAGCCGTACATGAAGAAGCAGTACGTTCTGGAGTGCTCTGTTCAGTACAAGGTGGACAAGATGCCTTATTCTGTTCCTCCAAAATCCAAACCATCAGGATCCAAAAACGTAACCTCATCTGATTCTTTTATTTATTCATTTTAATACAATTTCAACATCTCATGGACTCAAAGTTATTTAAATGTGAGGGCGACGTGGCACAAAATCTGCACACGTTCATTTGAAATCTGTGGTTTCTTGTTGTTCAGGTGGTGATGGCTGTGGTGTGGAACAAACCAGAAAATCTGCTCTCTGTGCCAGTGTGGATCATCATACTGGCTGTTCTAGCTGGGCTGCTGTTACTCTCCCTGCTTATATATCTACTGTACAAGGTAACAACATAATAAACAGAAAACTGTAGAAAATGCCTGTTTCCACTGGGCTGGTGTGCTTTGAAATCCAATATAAGCATTATGAGTTTGACAGTGTTACTATATGGATCAATGCCGTCTCAGTGTCTGAGGATTTGAGACACTGTAACATATTTAAATTTCACAGAATCAGTTTTATATCCTGTGATTCATTAGCTGAGTGCAAGTGAAAAAATAACTGTTGGAAGAATTGTGTTCACGGGGGGATCAGACTGAGGAACTTTCATTTAGAAAATGAGTTCAAAGATTTAAAAGTCAGATTTAAATTAGATTTAATAGTTTTTAAGTTAATAAACTGCATATGATTCATAATTAGTATTTTTTACCAGATATTAAATATGTAACTTTACGCATATTAGGAATAAAGTTTACAGCTGTTGTAACTCAAAAAGTCGTAACCAAGTGTTTTATAGTGCGATAAAAAATACAAACTAAAAAATGATTTATTCAATTAAAGATAATCAGTCATTTACAGTACAATCATCATACGCCTAGCCCCTTTATGAATCTGGCAGTGGCACCAGGGGTGGCCAATTAAAATCTGTATTGCACTGACCTTGTGTATAATCATAGATTATCATATGCAGATTTGCAACATGCTCACTAGATTCTTATATATGAATGATTGATATGATAAATGACTTTCTGGCTATACTGTGATTTCTGCTGTAAACAAGAGTGTAAATTCTGTGAAAGAGATACTAGGGAACATTCATCACTAGACATGTCAGACTATAAGGGGAGATTGATTTGTGTCTCGTATTCTTCTCTGCTTGTTTCCCTCCAGATGGGCTTCTTTAAAAGATCAGATCCGTACGGTACGACCATGGAGAAAGCCAAACTCAAACCGCAGGCGTCCTCTGAAGCCTAGATCGAAGATCGAAGCCTGCCTTGCAGCTCTTCCAAAGAACTGGAATTGTCATCACATTCCAAAACGACAAGCAGGAAACCCATTCACAAAGGGAGAGTTACGGGTGCTGTATCACTGGAATACTAAATATCTGGTGCTGCACTAAAATGCCAAAGCAGGAAAGACTACAGGGGTCATGCAGTTGAAAGTGCACTTCTGTTTTGGACAGCGTTAATAACATTGATAAGAGCATAAAATATTAATTGTGAAACTTCTGCAAAGAGAGAAACAACAAAGACTTGCTTGTTAGGAGCTCATCAGTGTGGAAATATGCCCCTTTGGAAATTACTCCTTAAACGTGGTGAACAGGAAACAAACCTTTCTGACTGTATTGGAACAGTCAGAAAGTATGCTCATTCCTAAAAAATGTACTTTAAACCACATTTTCTGTCCCAGTGTTTGACATTTCCTGAAATTTCTGCTTTTGTATGACCTGTCCACCACTTGTTTATTTATGGCGCATTGTTTGGTTGAATGTTGTACTGTACTGTCTGTGGGACAATCCTGATCAAACTGCAGTGTTTAACTTGAATTATTTCTCTCCCATATTGGGAGGTTTTATGTCTGCATTGTAATGTAATGGATTCATTGTGTTATGACCCTTTGGTGTTGTGGCCCAGAATAAAACCTAATTTTGTATACTCACCCCAAATATATATTGGACACTCTTACCCATTCCTGTTTTGAATTTTGCAAATGAAAAATGAAAAACTAAAAGCTCACAAAAGTTGAGGTACCACAAGTTCCATATTTCAGAATCCTAATTTGGAGCCTTCACAATTTCATACTGTGGATTAAAATTCACATGGTTCTGAGATTGAAGATGATATCTTTCATCTGCTTCTAAGTTTCTAGAAAAGTTTAAGTCTACACTCTGTGATTATGTACTATATAGATATAGTATAAGCAAATTTAGAGTTTAATATCTTCAACAATGATTAATGTTCATCACTATGTTATATATTAACATATTAACCACACTTTAATCATGTGAGAACTGAAGATATTAATTGTTGCAGGTTTGCAAGTGAAATATTTACTCCTTCCTGCAACATACCACTTACTACTGAAACCATACCTGCACCATTTTCAATTAGAGACAGATCTGGACAGGCAGCACAGCAAATCACATGTGCTCTGTGTCTATGAAACCACACTGTTGTTGTTGTCACACTGAAATTGTCCTGCTGAAAAATCCTGGAAAAAGATGTTGTCTTAATGGCAGTTTTTGTGTCTTCCAATATACATACCTCTATGTTGATGGTACTTTCTTACACATGCCAGTCACCCAGACTGTGGGCACTGATGCATCCCCATGCCATCTCAGATTCAGGCTGTCTATGCCAGTGATAAAAAAGACCATTCAGTTTTTCCTGAAAAAAGTTGGTGTGGACTCATCTGACATTGAACATTTGACATGAGCTTGGGCTGAATCTGGTGGTGTTTCTGCACAGAACTGCTGTGTGGCTTCCTCCTTGTATAACTGAGTTTCAGGTTTTATTTCTAACAACAGTATCTTAACATACTCCTGAGTCCATGAGGCTATATTCATCATTGTAAATTATGATTTATCATACAAAGGTACCTGAGCTTTCGAAGGCTACGCACATTCAACAGTAGTTTCCACCCTTGGCCTTTATGCTCTGAGGTTTTACCCCAGTCCCTGAATCTTTCACAATATTATGTATGGCAGGTAGAGAAAGACCTAAATTCACTGTTATCATACATCAACACATATTTTCTTTAACTGACTAATCTTTCAGTTTGAACAAAGCTGTGTGCCATGACACATCTCTGTCATGTTTGTTAGCATATTTCTACTATGAATAATATATAACATATTCTAACATTAAAGATGTGCAAGACGCCCGTTCCATAGGCACTAATGCATCCCACACCATCAGAGATGCAGGCTTTTCAACTGAGTGATGATTTCCCCAAGGGGATCAGCGAAGTATGTCATTATATCATTACAACAAGCCAGAAGGTCCCTCTATTCTTTAATCAGGGGGAGGCAGTGCCCATGGTATAAAAATAAAATATAGCTTTCTGGAATTAGGGTTGTACTTCAAAACTGTACTTTACAAAAGTACTTAAGTATATGTAGCTTGTTAACACTATTTCACATTTGAATCTTCTTAATTGCACCTTTTAACACTCACAGTGCACAATCTCTGTCTTTCACTAGGTTGCCCGGTAGCCAACCATTTTGAGTGAGATTCGGACCCTGAATTCCCTTTGTTGACAAGTGCAAAGTGCTCTGAGGGGGAAGCCTTTATGTTGACACGGGTCAGCAGACTGTAAGTAAAGTCATCTCCTGCATCATCCTGCTTTTTAAATCTGGAGTGACGCCTTTGTTCCTGAGAGATTCACAGAGTATAGAAAACACTGCTTTTAAAAGCTGAGCATCCACCTGTGTGACAGTGCAGGAGAAGTGCATGTGTTTTTCTTAACGTCTACCTGACATTTGTGCTGAATGTGCAGGCATGGTTCTGCTGACTTGTGCTGAATGGTTACGCCGCTCCCTCCCAACTTGCAGCTTGGGTTCTGCTTTTTATGCTCTCCTCTCATCTCCCTCCCTCTCTGTGTGTGGTTTCAAGCTATAAAAGCCACACTGTAACTGCAGAGGAGCTTGAGTGTCGTCATAGAAAGTGAAAGAGAAGACAGCACTGGCCTTTCATTGTCTGTGAGTAATTCTCTATTTATTTAGACAGCGTGCCATTTATATTAGAGAATGACATTAGTGTGCATCTACTGCATCTTTTGTGCTACAACTCTGCAGCGGCAGATGACTCAGCTGTTTGTGTTCATAGCCTGGGACACTGACAAACAGTATGGACATATAGTTCCTCTAAAGCTCAAAACCCCAAACTATTTGTGTTCTGACTCATTTTAATGGGTAATGTTGATAGTCATTAGAGATACAGCAGCATTCTGAGGTGTGTAGTCTGATCTTTGAGGTTTGTATTCTGGGAAACACTGGTGAGAAAAAGTTTGGAAACACGTACACGCCCATTATTCTGTCTGTGGCTGGTTTTATTCAAACAGTTACAACTAGATCACAAAACGCAAAAAAAACCAAACAATTCACTTTTTAAAAATAAAGGACAATTTTACTTTCAGATATGAGAGAAGGATAAGTTCTTATTTTCAGGTTGGTGATGTAGCCACTGTGGTGCAGAGCCTTCCTACACACAGCAATGTTTTCATTTACAACCATAACTCCACTGAACATTCCTCTTTCTCTCTGCCATCCCTCGCTCACTGCAGCACTGCTGAATCATGTGATGTCAGGACACAGGCAAGCAGGGAGGAGGAGGGAGGATCCTGTGTTTAGTGGAGATGCGCATGCACAACCCTGCAATGTGAAAGAAACTAGGTTATTGATTTCATCATGGTAGTATCGATCAGTACCAATGCCAAACTCAGTCTTGTAAGTTCCCCATGTGTTATGCTGTGTGTCAGGTACTCATGTGCTCTTTTACTTTTGACCTCTCCAGCCTCACTGAACCTACTGCTGAGTCTGTCAATAGACAGTATTGCAGATTTTGGTGGAAAGGAGTCACTTGTTCCTTGTGTGCCAGTGATTGAGAGCATATGATTTCATGGCATCATGCTCATTGAGTTCCCAATGAACCACTTCCTGATTTGTGTGGGTAGATGAGATCTGACAGAAACTGCAGTGGAGACAAGTATTAATTTTCTCCCTACTTCTCCTGTGCAGGCTCTGCCTTCACTGTGTGAGCTCAACCATGACTAGGAACCTACTGAGGAATCCTTATGGGGAAGGTAATATGTCCCTTTCTTTATAGTTTCTACCCATGTAACTGGATGATTCTCTGATATGCAGCGAATGAATTTTAAATTTCTGGTTGATATACTTATTGTACTACTTGTAGTACTGTCTTATTGTAGCATATTTCTTCAGTAAATGAAAATTAAAGTGTCATATTTTTCTTTCATCAGTTTTGTTGGGTTCCCTGTATCTAGTTTCAGAACATGAAAATCAGATTTTATCTCACTTATACAAAAATAGAGAAGATTTTGGGGTTTACCAAAGTTCAAGCATCAAAGTAAATTTTACGAATAATATAATAACTCCATCTCCTTGATTTGGGGCTGATTGTCCAGAAATAAGCAGTAAGACCTTATACCATTTCCAGCTTCAAGAATAAACTTTCAAACTCAATTATCATTTTACATTTGGGGTAACACTTTATTAGATCTGGGAACTCATGATTGTGCATTTCCCTTCAAGAGGACCTAGAATTCTGGGAGCTCACCAAGAATGGCGGGAACCAGTGGAAGGTGGAGGATATGCCCGGAGACTGTGGTCACGACTTCTGCTACGAAGGAGTGACCAAGTACTTTGCAACCTCTCATGAGTGAGTGTTTATAGGGTTCAAGCTTGTCACATCTGGATTTGGGCTGTTTATCCCAAATGTATCCAGATGCTGACCTTCTCTGTATCTGGCTGAGTCCCTTCTTCCCTCAGTTCTTCCCGTTCCTACCACTGAGAAGCACTCCCATAGCATGATGCTGCCACCACCATGCTTTTCTGCAGGGATGGCAATAGACAGATGAGGAGCAGTGCCTGGTGTTTACCAGACATAGTGGTTCATGCTTTGCTCAAAGAGGCGAATGTTTAGGACATAGATCAGAAAGAAGAGTCCCTCAAATTCCCTTTGGCAAATTTGACTCATTTTTTTAAGAACTTGTAATTTTTGACTTTCTATGTTTATTGTTGATCATTTAGTGCATTGTTACAATTCATTGGTCTGAACATGTGAACTGTCTGACCATTTCAGTTTCATGTCAAATAACTGGTGTCATTTTATCAGTCCTACGCAAAAACATCTGATTTGTGTAAAAATGTTTGCTCCAGGCTGTGTCTCAAGAGACAAGTGATTGACCTGATAGAGGAGGGTTACTCCAGGGAACAGCTGGATGCTCAGCCTGCTGTCACAGTAGAAGACTGGTAAGACTGAGGTGGACATATTTATATACATTTAATTTATATTCTCTAAGAGGCTGGTGTGAGTGGTTAACGTGTGGTTCTCACGGCAGGTACAGTGGGAGGACGGACTGTGGCTGCACTTATCAAATGACCGTGTGTCTGCTGGATGAGAATCAGGAGGTCATACAGATGTTTGAACCTGAGCCAGTGACTCTCGACCCAGAGACTGACGACTGCTCGTGGAAAAAGGTACAAAGGGAAGAGAGTGCTCTGTACATTCAGTACATTAAACACATAGTGATATACTGAGATATGTGCACCTCCAACCCTAATCAGATCAGTGGTTTTCCCTGTTTGTTTGAACTCCAGGTTACCCATACGTTTTCCGAATACGGCCCCTCGATGCGTTTCATCACATTTGAACATGGAGGACAAGACACCAAGTACTGGGAAGGTTGGTTTGGAGTCCGGGTCACTGGGAGCACTGTTACAGTAGAGGTCTGAACAAAAGGGAAATAGGTAACATAAGGTTCCAGAGTGACATTTTTGGTTTTGATGTTTGAAGAGGACCAGCTCTGCCTTATGCACCTACTAAAGCTTAAACATCACCATATCAATTATGCTGCTTATTCTGGGAAAACATGCTATGGTGATGAACATAGAGCCAAAATCTTTAACTCACCACAAAACTACTAGCATGGTGACAGGATAAATTACTACTTGCAGCACATTCATTAGTCATGATTTGTACTGCCTCTGCACAGCGACGCCTTAGACACTGCAATTTCCTGTTTGACGATTTAATATGATTTCTTGGTTTTACTGTGAATAAAACGTGTTTATAAGATTTGCTAATCATTACATTGTTTCTATGTGTGTTTCCCTAATTTTCTGGTATTGAGGTTGCAAAAATGTATCTAGAAAAATTTTATTATTGTGCAAAAAGTAACGAGGCCTGAATACCACCAAGAGCCACTGCTTGTATAACACACAGACGCTACCAAGTAAATTATTTTAAAAACTCACTTTTATTTCCAATCAAATAAAAAACTATATAACTCGCATAAGTGGTTGACATACTGTTATACACACATGTTCAATTGTGACATTAAAATGCAGTAAACAGCCACCTGCTTCTGCTCAGAACCAGCAGCTCTCTTTCAACAGTAGTGTAACTGCTGTGTTTATGGTGGCCAGTGTGAAGATCATAGGACAACATAACGTAGTGGTGTTAGCAATGCAATCACAAACTGCAGCCACTGAGACAAAGGTTGTCGACCAGCACTGAATATGACTCGTCTTCATGAGGGCACACTTTACCCAGGGATTTCTCTCAGGAGTTTCTCGACCAATCCACAGCTAACAGTGAGTGGCCTCAATGTTTGGTAACATTTTAGCTTTCAGTTAACAATCATCTTATCATAGTGGTACTCAGGTATATTAAATATGAAAGTCTGTATTGGTCAGTCATCTTCTGTGTTTTCTAGAGCACACAAAATCTAGGTTTTTAAGAATCAGTGTGAAACATTATCAGTCTGTAACAGGCTGTGTAACATGAGGGTTAGGATGGTGTCAGGTCCTGGTCCTGATGGAAGGTAGAGGCAGAGCTGGACTCATCATTCTCCTTGTGACTGCATCTGTTTACAGAAGGCCTCAAACTGCTGCTGCTCCAACTCTGTCATCACCTTGTTCAAAGCATAAATCTATAAATACAGAAGGAAGGAAATTCATTATATTTGGGGTGTATAAAACACTGGGCACACCGCTAGAATAAATTCACCTGAAGACAAAAACAATACACATGGTTTTAAAAAAGTGAAGTCACCTCTGCTCTCTGTCGCTGCTTGAGCTCTTGCTGAGCAGACTTCTGCTTGGCTCTGTCTCCTCTGGTCGGGGTGGAGTTCAGCTTCGGCTTGTCTTTACGACAGGCAGGCTCCATGGCGGCAGTCTCCACCTTAAGGTTTGAAGGATTTAACACAACTTTACATTACTGTAAAAATATTTTGTTTATTTTAAAAACAAATATCAACCCAAAATATTTACCTAAGCTAAAATTATAGATGTGGTTTGATTTATACAACTGCAAGCGTTAGCTAACAGAAACTGAAGCATAGCTAAAAGGCAGTATTTCTAGATAACTGTAGGCTACATGCAGGACATTTAGGATAACGGCTATCACTCTGGCAGTCATGATCCCAAAAGTCACTTTTGTACAACCGATGTGTATCAGAAACAGTAGATTTTCAACGCTGTTTTTTTTATCATAAAGTAGCTAAAGTACCTTCTGTATTCACTGAGCCAAGTGCTAACTGTTTTGATCAACCCTAAATTAACCTAACGGTTAGCTAAAAGGCTGGTCAACGAACGTTAGCTAACCGTTTTTGTATATTAAGATTCCACCAACAATAAGCTACATTTGACATAATGTTGCACTTACCAGAATAAATACGGAAGGCGAATAATATTAATAGAAAAATAATCTGGCAAACGTTAAGCCAGCCAGTATGATGACTGTAGCTAGTTAGCTAACGCTACAAACCGATCGAAACAGCTGTTCCGTAAGTGTCACCACAAAATAAATCCGACTTGAATAGTGAAACTGCATGTAACGTAACAAAGGTTCCGGTCCCTTTTTCTCTTCTGTTTTTTAAAACTAACTGCTCCCAGTGTTGTGTAGGGTAATAAATCATTAGTAATGCATTGTTATTAAGCCTGGTCGACACACTGTGGACAAAATAAATCACTAACTATTCAGTGACTATATTAGTATCTTTCATCAATTTCAGAGGTAGTACAGGTACATGTACTCAAAACTTCACCTTTATACAAAAAGTAAAGGTGAAGTGATTTGCCCAAAGAAATATCGCACTACATTAAGAGCTTTAAATTATGTATCGAAGTTAAAGTCTAGGCACAATTTTTTTTTAAAGTTAAACTATAAAATTGCAACTATCAGAGAATTTGAATTTCTCATAATTAATTAAGAATAAAGATTATGCTACCATAGTGACTTGGGTGTGGAACCAAAACTGCACAGTGAGTAAAGTGAAACTGTTTTCGATCATTAGGCTTAGGTCAGGTGGTTAATCCGTGACAAAGCACCTGACAATAAGTGTAAAAGTAGAATGACATGGAAATGATCCACTAAATAAAATCACAGTGCCTAAAATAATCAAAATTGTTAAACAGTTTCTTTCTTGTCCACATTATCCACAGTTTTCCTCTGCAAACTAAACTAAACTGTTACATATCAAAGTAGGTTGAAAGCGCTTAATAAACCAAAACGTTTCTATTATGTAATAGTTCCCAGGTTCAGTGAGATATGTAACATTTTATATTTTCCTAATATTTTAACCATTTATGTGCTGTTATTACCACAAAGAACACTAATTGATAGTTGCAATAAAATTCTGTAAAGTTACGTATAGGATTAGTCTGTATGTATAACACTGCCGTAGATTAAAATCAGTTCAATATTTATATTCAATGTGTAAGTTTAAGAAACAGTATGTTTCTGTGATATGGGTAAACTAAGCAACCGATGCACACAATATAACATAACTGTTCAGTGTACTGTGCTTCAGCTCAGTCACTCCAGCCTCACAGCTCACTCCAGCCACATGATGTCGCACTTGTCCAACAGTGTAGTTATAACCCTGAATGTAAGATTTTGCGTTATGATTCAGCATCATTCAGAATGAATCTGTTGTGAAGGTACAGCATCTGATCAATTGGTTCTGCTGAAGCCTTTATGTATAACTAAAGCCTGGCTTCTTGACAGGTGCTTATGGACCAAAATGATTTTTCTTGGTCAACCAAACCATTTTCTTAGTGTTTTCTACATTTTTGCTGTAGATAAAGAGCAGGTAAGTGATAAGCATTAGTTAGACCACACACACATACTGTGCACACTCCCCTCAGGGCACCTCTTAAGTGCATAAATCAGCAGGGTGAGGAGTGAGCCTGACACCAGCTGAAGGGTGGTCCAGAACACATGCATCACCTCAGAAGCAAAAACAGTCATTATGAGCGGACAGATTGACTAAACACTCGCACACCATGTGAGAATATGTTCCTCCTGGACTAAACGTCCTCTCTCCAGCTTTGTCGTGAACTTGTTGAGGTCTGAACGTGTGGATGTGTGGATGTGTTCCCTCTGGTAGTGTTATGTCACAGAGATTTATCTCACTGCATACCAATGGTTTACCTGGATTTACCCTGCAACTACAGGAGAGTGCTCTCCCTCGGAATAATATCCTGCCAAGAACAACTTCTGCTAAACATGGTGGACCACATGAGCAACATAAAGAAAAAACACTTAGAGTATATATTGTTTGGCAGTCAGCAGTAGGGATTAAATGTGGTCCCTCAACTTTTATATCAGTGTTTCTGGGTGAAAACACTTCATCTAAGTGGAATTTTCAGGAATTTTAATCATCTCTGTCAGGAGTTACTCTAGCACAGTAGCATGAAATCTTTTAAATTACCTGGCATAAACCTCTAGAGCTGTGAGATTTTCTCTTTTAGGATGTGGTGTGCACCATGTAGTTTCAGTTTATTTGAATTAAACAGTGGACAAACTGACAGTCAACAAGTCATAGCAGCTGTCAGAGAAGCATGCCACCCACAAAAAAAACTGAGGTGAAAGACGTCACAGCGCCGACCACGCCGCTTGATTGACAAGCAGTTTCTAAGAAGAGGAAAACACAAACAGCCACAGTCGACTGAACCAAAAAAAAAAAAAGTCATAGGAAAAAGGTGGTGCAGGGTCAACCAGTGGCTGCACGGCATCTTACTTAACCTGCCGAAATGTCAGTGTGCAGATGACATTAAATGAGAAGATGATGAAGGAGATTTAAATGAATAGTCTCTACACTGGGAATATTTTTGGGCATGAATAAATAAAGTTCATTAGTAATCTTAATAGAGCTACTTAAACACATCAGGTTGGATCAGGTTGATAATAGCCTGGCAACTATCATCACACTTTGATTCAAATGTGGCCAAACCCTGATTTATTCACATAAATATGAATGATCATTTATTTCCAATTGAGGTAGTTTTGTAGATCAGACCAGAGCCCTAGAGATAGTGAGAGGACTTATACACCTGTGCAGACTAATTTCACGTGTTGGAAATCAAGCATTGTTTGCCCAAATTGTCACACACCTCTTGTGATAAGGGGTCCTGCTGTCCATCCTTATCCTTTTCTTGTGAGCACAATATCTGAAGAACTGCCTTGAGGGACTTCCTTTCAGATTTGGTACAAACTAAGGTACCTATCAGAGTCCACCATCTTCACTTCCGTTCCCTGGATGACAACCAGGACAAGAGGCCTCCTGCTCCTCTGGTCGTCCACCACAAGCTCATTAGTTTTGCTGATACAGCGCTCCAGGTTGCTCCATAGCATGATGTGACGGAGCTCTGAATTTGTCTTCTGTATTCCTCTGGAAAAAATTTTTTGCTGAAAACAGCTTGTTTCTCACAAGAAAATTGATTCAATAAAAAACACGTCAATTTAGCAATAACCTCAGTTTTATTACATTCTTTCAAGGTTTACAGTACTTATATCAGCCATGCATGCAGAGCCTGGTGGAGGCACACAGCTCATGGGAAGGTACAGTAATTCTAGTTCTACTTTCATTATTGCACTATGATTCACCATACTGTACATTCATCACATGATCTGACCTGACCTGCCTAGATAGTTTTAGTTGTGACAAGACCTCGTTGCTGTCATTGCTACTTCACTGGCACACAGGAACAATCGGGGTCATGACTCCCACAAGCTCTCAGAGAACTCCATTATCAATACGAACCTGTTAGCATCTGATGCTAGACAGATTTGAGCAGACGATCGGCGTGTTAGGAAAAGGAGGAAGGTAAGAGGTAAAGAAAGAGAAGATGGAGAAATTTTGAAAGTCTTATGGTGTGGCAGAGAAGGGCTAGGGAGGGGAGGGATGAGGTGTGGAGAGACGGGCCAAAGAGAAGGCAGCGCCACAAGAGTGTGTTAGGAGCCTTGTTCCTCTAAATTAAACTCCCTCTCCAGGGGGAAGAGCAGCTCTGACTGCTCTTTCACACAAGCGGCCCTGAGCACACAAAACTCACCACAACCTCCTAACCCTGCTCGCCATCCACTGCCAAAAAACACACGCATACACTGCGCACATGCACACACGCGCACACACACACACACACACACACACACACACACACACACACACACACACTGTGTGTACAAATCCCCATAGACATGTACATATGCTTGC